>PVKM010014235.1:0-29251 GCA_004027735.1 Carollia perspicillata
TATGAACTTCCCTCACAGGACTGCCTTCACTGTGTCCCATAAGTTTTGGATTGTCATGAGTTCATTTTCATTTCTTTCCAGAAACTTTTTGATTTCTTCCCTAATTTCATTCTTGACCCATTCATTGTTTAATAGCATGCTATTCAATCTCCATGATTTTGAGTTTTTTGGGTTTTTCCCCTTGGAGTTGGTTTCTAGTTTCAGTCCCTTGCGGTCGGAGAAAATGCTTGGTATGATTTCAATTTTCTTGAATTTGTTGAGGCTTGTTTTGTGTCCTATCATGTGGTCTATCTTTGAAAATGTTCCATGTGCATTTGAAAAGAATGTGTATTTAGCTTCTTTTGGATGCAGGGCTATATATATATCAGTTAAGTCCATTTCATCTAGGGCATTGTTCAATGTCACAATATCTTTGTTGGTATTTTGTTTGGAAGATCTGTCCATTTTTGACAGTGGGGTGTTAAAATCCCATACTATAATTGTGTTGCTATCAATATCTTTCTTGAAGTCTTCTAAGATTTTCTTTATATATTTGGGTGCTCCTATGTTGGGTGCATATGTATTTATGATGTTTATGTCTTCTTGGTGGAGTCTTCCCTTGAGTATTATGAACTGACCTTCTGGGTCTCTCTTTATGGCCCTTTTTTTGAAGTTTATTTTGTCTGATATGAGTATTGCTACCCCAGCTTTTTTTTCCTGTCCATTTGCTTGGAAAATTTGTTTCCAGCCCTTCACTTTCAGTCTGTGTAGGTCTTTTGTCCTCAGGAGGGTCTCTTGTAGGCAGCATATGTGTGGGTCATGCTTTCTTATTCATTCAGCTATTCTGTGTCTTTTGATTGGAGCATTTAATCCATTTACATTTAAGGTTATTATGGATAGGTACTTATTCATTGCTATTTCTGTAGCTATGTTCCTCTCTGTCTCTTTTTCTTCCTTTCCTTAGAGCAGTCCCTTTAGCATCTCTTGCAGAGCTGGACTGGTGGATGTGTATTCTTTCAGACTTCTTTTGTCTGGGAAGCTCTTTATTTGGCCTTCTATCTTGATTGAGAGCCTTGTTGGGTAAAGAATCCTAGGTTGCAGGCCTCTGGTTCTCATTACTTGGAATATTTCTTGCCATTCTCTTCTGGCTTGGAGCATTTCCATTGAGAAGTCAGAAGCTAATCTTATTGGGGCTCCCTTGTATGTTACTTCCTCGCTGCCTTGAAGATCCTTTCTTTGTCTTGGAATTTTGTAATTTTAATTATGATGTGTCTTGAAGTGGGCCTCTTTGGGTTCCTCTTGATTGGGACTCTCTGTGTTTCCTAGATTTGTGTGGCTTTTTCTCTCGTCAAATAGGGAAGTTTTCCATCATTACTTTTTCAAATACGTTTTCTATCCCTTGCTCTTCTTCTTCTCCTTCTGGTATCCCTATTATTTAGATATTATTACGTTTCATATTGTCTTGCATTTTTCTTAATCCCTCTTCATTCTTTCTGAGCCTCTTTTCCTTTTCTTGCTCTTTCTGGGTGATTTTTTCTACTTTGTCCTCCAACTCGCTGATCCGATCTTCTGCTTCATCGATCCTGCTTTTGATTCCTTCCACCGTGCTGTTCAGTTTACAAATTGTATTCTTCATTTACTCTTGGCCTTTGTTTATGGTTTCTATTTCCCTTTTCATGTTGATATAGTTTGCAGTGAGTTCACTGTAGTTCCCCTGTAGTTTTTAGTAGTTTATTGTGAGCCTCATGGAACTTCCTGATAACCAGTTCTTTGAATTCAGTATCTGATAGCTGACTCACCTCCATTTCTTTTAGCATTCTTTCTGAGGCTTCCTCCTTTCCTTTCATTTGAGGATTGTTTCTTTGTCTTCCCATTGTTTGTGAGATTCTTCTTGTTAGCTTCAGCTTCTTAAATGGATTTGTTCTGGCTCCCAGGGTTTATGGTGTGAACTGCTGTGGTAGAATACCTATGAGATTCAGTGGTGCAGTCTCCTTCGGGTATCCTGGTGTTCACCGCTTCCACCTACTGTTTTTTGTGATCAGTTGGAGGGGGAGGCAAAATGGTTTAAGACAGCAGGAGAGTATTCTATGATATTTACAGTAGCAGCTGATATATAAGAGATAGGAGATCCTTTGGCTATGTATAGTGTTAACCATGATCTTCAACCCAACTAGCCACTTTTAAGAAAGGATGGGAAGAAGATAAGACTCTTGTTGGTGAGGGAAGGGTTGTGATTGGATCTAGAAAGCAGTGAGGTTGTAGGAGGTCAGATTCTGGGGTAAGGTGAGAGTAAAGGATAGTAAATAGGTGTAGTGTGTGAGAGAATAGAGTTAACCTCTACAATGATAGAGTTCAGGAGACTGTGGCGTGGGCTAAAATCCAGGAAGGGTGCTGTGAAGTATTTACAATTGTGTGGAACAGCAATTATTTATAATAATATTGGAGCAATACTTATATGCCAGAATCTATGTGATCTGAGTAACATGAATAGGGGGTATAGGACTTTGAGTAGTGTGCTGATGGAACACAAGTCACATGAAGGACAGTAAATTAGCAATACATTGTGGAAGAGAGAACAGGGAAACCTGTCAAATGATACAATATAACCCGCCAAGCAAAGAAGACTATACAGAAAGAAGAGGAAGACAAAAATAGTATTAAAGTAAAAGGTGTAAAAATAATGAAAAAGATACATATGTGCAGTAACTTGTAGTTTCTCTGCAATAGCCAAGTGAAATTTGTCTCACTGTCTCAGCTGTTGGGTTGTCCCCTCTTTGAGTCCACCTCTGGTCCTTTCACTGTTCCAAGTTTTTTTTCTCACTTGTGGGTATTAAAAAAAAAAGAAAAAGAAAAAAAAAGGCAGGAGAAGGAAGAAAGAAGAGATAAAATTGGAAAGAAAGGATGAAGAACTAAAACAAGAAAGAAGGAAAGAGAAGAAAAAGAAATTGAAAGATAATAAAAAATTAAAAAAATAAAAAATTCCTTAAAAAATAGCATTATAAAAAAAAGAACACACCTCTTGTTGGTTTTAAACTGGCCAAACTGGTTTTTCTGGTCTTGCTGGCTGCAGGAGGCTGAGGGGTGATTGGTGTGGCTTCTCCCTTCCCAATGTTTACTCAGCCTGTCTTGCAAGCACTGTCCCAAGAGCTAGTCTGGCTCCTTTCCCCACTATCTTAGATGGGGGAATCCTGGTTTTCTTCAGAGCACTTTTCCCTGGTGGCTATTGTTGTAGGCTGGGGTGCAGGGGTGCCCACTCGGCTAGGCTGCCTGGGTCCCGCGGGTTTGGGCAGAAACCCTTCCCACTGCTATGAGGGAACACAGTGCCTTCCAAGAAACCTCAGTGTCTCGGCCTGACTGGGTGGGAAGTCGGCTGTGCTGCTGTCACAGCAGAATCCCCAAACAGTCCCGCTCTTTGATAAATTCCTCCTACTCAACCTTGCCACCCTGTGTAGCCCAATTCTTTAGCCAGACCAGTGACTACCCGGTTTGATGCACTCACTGCAGGGCTCTTAGCTCTCCCGAGCTGGCAACCACAGACTCCACAGGTGATCATGGCCCTCATGCATCTTGCCTCTTTGTCCTTATTCCCCTCTCTGTGACCAGGCCTCTCCTGGTGCTGCTTGGGAGGGAGGGAGCAGTTGACTCAGCTCTCTCTCCCAAGGACTCTGTGGCAGGCGCCAGCTCCAGGTGCTGGGTCTGGAGCTGCAGTCACCCCATCCCCACGCTGGTCCCCGGGACCTTACTGTCCTGAAATATCCTTCTTACCTTCTGGTTTCTGGGTTTTCAGTGTCCACTACAATTTTTGGACTCTTATTTTCAACTACGCTGGGGTACTGTTGGCTGTCTGCTCTGTTCCTCTGTGGATTAGCCAAGTTTTTCCCCTGTGTGTAGGGGGAAGTGAAATCTGCTCCCTCCTACTCCTTTGCCATCTTCCCTCTGTTTATCGATTTCTTATCCATGACGCTCAGTTTAAAGATTGGTCTTTAGATATTTTATTTCAATTACTATGTTATATTAGTAGCCAAAACCAATATAACCTTCAGTGTTGTGACAGAATCTACTACAGGACTGGACCTTGGGACATATTCCTCACCACCTCAACTGCGGTAAAAGTGGCAGAAATAAAACCTTGGATTCATCACACCCGAGTAAAAAAAGCACCAGAGGAACAATGGACCACTGAATAGTAAGAAGACCAGAAAGTCATCTTTCAAAAACAATGACTTGTTCTTTTCATTACTTTTTGTTCAACCTCGTGTTGTGGACAACTTATCCCTTTCAAACGAGATGAAAATATTTGGGTATACTTAGCAAAAAATGTTCTACTCATTTCTGACTTTTGTCTTGCAAGAGGAACTTGTGTTGAACAAGCTTTCACTTCATGTCTTGTAGGTGTTTGTACTCCCTTAGAAAGCCTTCAAAATTATACCGTGTTTGAGCATATCAGTAAGAAAATGACCTACTCTGATATTTACAATTGGGGACCTGTGGTAACTCTAAAGGACAGGGAAATGTTTTCCTTAAAACTTGCTAATGTAGCCCCAGCTAACAAGTGTACAACTTTTGTCAACTTTACTAAAAACTCTTTTGTGCTCTCAGCAGATGTGAAGATGCCCTGCACCTCCACCACTGATGTATCTAGTGCCTTTGCTCACATTAAATTGCCCACGGCATGGTTTCTAATATGTGGAAGGGCTGTTTATTCCTATGTTTCTGCAAACAGTTCTGGGGGACCATGCTCTCTGGGAAGACTGACAGTGTTTATGCCTTGGAAGCCCCACCTGACCCGGCTCATAGGACCTCTCCCTTGCACCTGATTATAACAGTGATTTACACCTTTTTAGCCCTGCTGAATATGTGCCTTTGACTATATTTGTAAATCCAGCCATGGTAATCTATTTGAGTGAAGAAGTAAGTAGGCTGGTCTGTGTTATGGGCAAAAACTTTGAATGCCACCTCACAAGCCATCAGTGCCATTCATTAATCAAGAACTAGGACAAGGTCTTGTCAGAGATGTAGTATTAGAGAATCGTGCAGCTATAGACTACCTCCTTTTAAGACATAATCTTGGATGTGAAGAATTTAAAGGACTTTACTGTTTCAATCTGACTGATAATTCACAGCTCAATGAGCATAAAGAAAAGCAATAATGGAGAGAGGGATTCTTTGCTATTGATTGGTCTAAACTAACCTCCTGGCTGCCTAGTATTACTGAGTCATTTGTTGTTGTTGTTGTTATTTTCAGTAGCATAGCTTGCTGTTGCATACAATGTACCCTCTCATGTGGATCTGCAATTAACTGTATTCCTAAGCCCCCTACCAGACGGTCTAATGTGCTCAGCAGCAAAATGAGCATTTCCATATGAAACTGATCTCACAGATACACGGTAGTTTAAACTAACAGTGGGGGAATGATGGGGGCTCAAAAGTTGGAAATTTTAGTTTAGATAATAACTAGCGAGTTTACTAATCAATGCATGTAAAAGCTATTGTTCCAGGACTTGAAGGTATGACACACCCTGACTCCAGGAAACCATAAGGAGTTCCACTTTTGTGCTCAGGAGGACTGCAAGCAATCAAGATGGTATCTGGGCCATGGTACTCCAGGGTGGGTCACCCACTGCCCAGGACTCAGCTAAAGACCTGGAGTGAGAATGCTGCAGTTTTTTAAATCCAGTAAACTTTTTCCTAAATTCCAAGCCCCTTTCCTATACTTTGTTCTCCTTATAAAAAGGGCCATTTAAAAATGGAATTTAAGATGGTCTGTTAGGGTACAAACTCACCGTCTTCTCAGATCCCTGGCCATCTGTATAAAGTGCCCATAAAGATTAAAAAAAAAATCACTACACAGAAGGCTTTCTCTGCTTCAGCATTATTGACATTTGTGGCTAAATAGTTCTTTGCTGTGGAGCCAGCCCTGTGTATTATAGGATGTTTAGCAATATTCCTGGCCTCTACCCATTAAATGCCAATGGCTTCTCTGCCCCAGTTGTGACATCAAAAATGTCTCCAAACATTGCCAAATGTCCCCTGGGCAGGGAAATCGCCCCATCTTGAGAAACACTGTACTGAAGGAATTTTTTTAAAAATACTAACCTGTTTAGAAAATGTATAAATGCACAAAGATAAAATATTCACTTGTATTAAAAAATAAAAGTTTCCATTCTACTTCATCTCACTCCATGCCTCAGAGCAGTATTTACTTAACCATTTGTGTATTTTAATTAATTTTAATCAGTACAAATTTGTCTCATTCTTTTAACATACATCAAATTTTGTTTCTCATTCTATTCTAGGAAAATTGCTTTTTACAACCCTTCAACTGTCACCCCAACCGTGCTGCCAAGCCCCCTTCCCTTCCAGCCCAGCCTTAATCAGCAGTTCCTGTGCATTTTCTTAAACAATAACACCCTTGTGCTGTGCACAAGGGTGTTGTTGTGGGGTTTTCTATCTGATGAAAATAACATCACACTCTACACATTAATTTGACCATGGCATAGTGTTCTACAGTATGGCTATACCATAGTGTTTTTTTCTTAGTTTATTTTAATTTTATCAAGCTTGACATTTAAAAAAAGTCAAATAATGTTAAGAGACATAATAAAAAGGTCATTAGTTTCCTTTCCCTCTAAGACAACTACTTCTAGTCTTTTAACTGTTTTTTTTTTTTTTTTTTTTTTTTTTTTTTTTTTTTTTTTTTGGTGTTCTCTTCTGCATCTCTGGAAAATATTTGTTCTGTTATTTTTTTAAGGAATCAGAGTGAGGCATTATCTACTGACTTATTATTATTGTAGTTGACAAGTCAATATTCTTATCCTCCACTTCACCCTCCCAGTAAATTTGCCACTTAAGTAAATAGTTAAAGTTCAAATTATGTGGGTATTGTACTACACAGCCGGACAATAGAGTATGGTATGATTATACTTTCTTTCTAGTATAACTTTTTTCCTTCACAAAACTCTGTTTTTATTTTTAATTGTTTTTATTTCTAATTTCTAATCATTTTCTTATTATTCTTTTTCATGGATAAATCTTCCAACTTCCAATGGTCTTTCCATTTGGTTAAACATATCAGTTCTATTTCATTCCTGGAAATCGCCATTCCCTGTGTTTCTACCTAATTATCTGACTATCTGAAGCTCTGGGGCTTGACTTCTCCATTATACCAATGATTCCTTCCTCTTTCTTCTTTCCCTAAATCACAGATCCAATTTCCCCTCTAGTTTTATTTATTCCCTTAATTTAATGGAACACATAGTAGCTTCCATTAAGAGTTTATGGGAAGTAACATTTTTGAGAGTTTATGTGTCTGAAAGTGTTCATTTATTCAACTCTAATACTTGATTTATATTGTCTAGATATAGACCTTAGGTTGAAAACCATAGTCTCTTCTCAGATACTTGAAAGCATATTTCTCTCTTTTCCATTGCTTTTAATTTAAGTTCAGCATACATTCAGAAAAGTGTACATATTAATAAGTATATAGATTCATGATTTTTAAGGAAACTGAACATACTCTGTAGCCAGGACTCAAATCAAGTAAAAACATTCTTAGACATAACATAAAAACTAAGATAAGAAAATGGATAAATTAGTTTTCAGCAAAATTAAAAACTTCTGTTCCATAAAAGACCTGTTAAGAGGGTGAAAAGGCAGGAGGTGCTTCCAGTCAAGATGGCAACGTAGGTAATGTGGTCCTTGCACCCTCCCACAACCATATCAAAATTACAACTAACTTACAAAACAACCACCATTCAGAAACACCTGAAATCTGGCTGAAGAGAGGTCCTTTAACTAAAGATATAAAGAAGAAGCCACACCGAGACTGGTAAGGGGAGCAGAGACATGAAACTGGCTGGTCCCACACCCACGTGTAGCAGATAAAAAAACAGGAGGGGTATCTCAGATGCAGTGGTCCCTCCTGAAATGTGAGAGGTCCCAGCCCCACACCAGGACCCCAGCCTAGGGTTCCAGTGCTGGGAAGAAAAGTCTCTATAAATTCTATCTGTAAAACCTAGCAGGGATTGAGGCTGAGTGATATGGGGCCCTTCTGGAGTCCCAGGCATTCCTCTAAATGGCCCTTGCATGTACTCATTCAGATTCACTAGCTTTGAGCTCTAGCTCTGAGTCAGCAGCTCAAAAGTCACCAGAGACATATGGAGAGGAACTGAATTGTCTGGCTTTGGGGTGAGAGTTGGAGGGGCAGCCTCCTAACAGACAGAAGTGCTGGCAGATGACATTGTTCTTTGCTAAGCCATCCTCCCACAGAACTGGCAGGTAGGTGACACATTCAAATCTTCATCAACCTAGCTAACACTATTTTCCCTGCCCTGCTGATTCCCTGATACCCCACCCCACCCAATTTGCAATCCCAACCCAGCCTTTTCCAGTGGCTCTTCCATACAAATGGCCTGTCTTGCCTCATACTGTTAACTTTCCTAAGATATCAAAAAAGGTTCACAAGCCCCATATAAGCAGTATATGGCCTCTACATGCCTTGTACCTCATGCTAAGTGGCCCCAGGCCTGGCACTAGTGGCACTGGGCCCAAGTCTTAGTTTGAAGCATGGACTCTCCTGGAACCTCCAAGGCTATCACAAGTAGGAGCCATCACCCAGTAGCTCATGCCAGGTGGCCCTGGACAGGGCACAGGCAGTGGCTGACCTTGGTCTGCACCTCCCAGGAAGCTCCAGAGCCAGTGCTCCAGACACACCAGATTACAACCCAGCCACCTCCACAGGCAAAACATTCAAGGGGAGGACTCAGAAGGCATCAAAGTCCCACTAAAGCAAGTCTTGCTCTGTGGGGTCAGCTCCTGCACAGCAGCACCACAGCTGTAGTCACAGCTGTTCCTCACAGCCAACTGCCTGGGTGCCTGGTGGTCAATTCTTCCCAGGGATATACCAACAGCAGTCAAGGCTCAACTACAACAGAAGGGTGCACACAGCCCACACAATGGGTGTGGGGGGAGCACACCTAGAGTGCTAGACTCAGGTGATCAGGGAGACTGTACCACTGGACCTTACAGGACACTTACTACAGAAGGTCATTCTATTAAGATCAGAGATGTACCAGTTCTACCTAATACATAGAAAGAAATACAGGGAAACAGCCAAAATGAAGAGACAAAGAAACATGTCCCAAATGACAGATTAGAAAAAATCTCAAGAAAAAGGTCTAAATGAAATGGAGACAAGCAAACTACCAGCTACAGAGTTCAAAACAATGTTATAAGGATGCTCAATGAACTTAGTAAGAACTTTGACAAGGAGATAGGAAACATAAAATAGAGATAGAAAAATAAAAAAGAACAAGTCAGAAATTAAGAATATAATGAATGAAATGAAGAGTACATTATAGGAAATTGACAGGAGAGTAGATGAAGCAGAAAATCAAATCAGTGATTTGGAATATAAGGGAGCAGAAAACACCCAATCAGAACAACAAAAAGAAAAAAGAATTTTAAAAAATGAGGATAATATAAGGAACCTCTGGTACAACTTCAGTAATAACAATATTTGCATCATGGAGGCACTGGAAGGAGAAGAGAGATCAAGGACTTGAAGATCTGTTTGAGTTCTGGCTGGTGAGGCTCAATGGATTAAGCACTGGCCTGTGAACCAATGGGTTGCTGGTTCAATTCCCAGTCAGGGCACATGCCTGAGTTGCTGGTCAGGTCCCCAGTATGAGGTGTACTAGAGGCAACCACACATTGATGTTTCTCTCCCTCTCTTTCTCCCTTCCTTCCCCTCTGTCTAAAAATAAAAATAAATAAAATCTTTTTTAAAAAAAAACCTGTTTGAAAAACTTCCATAACCTGGTGATGGAAATAGACATACAAGTCCAGGAAGTGCAGAGAGTCCTGACCAAGATGAACCCAAAGAGACCGACACCAAGACACATCGTAATTAAAATTATAAAAGGTTAAAGACAAAGAGAGAATCCTAAAAGCAGGGAGAGAAAAGCAGTTAGTTACCTATAAGGGAGGTTCCATAAAACTATCAGTTGATTTCTCAACAGAAACTTTTTTTAAAGTTTAATCTTTATCGTATTTTTTTCTTTACCATTTAGTCCCCTTATACCCCTCTCCCCACAGCAATCATCACACTGTTGTTCGTGTCCACGAGTCCTCAGGCCAGAAGGGACTGGCATGAAATATTCAGAATGATGAAAAGTAAGGACGCACAAACAAGATTACTCTACCCAGCAAAGCTATCACTTAGAATCAAAAGACAGATAAAGAGCTTCTCTGACAAAAAAAACCTAAAGGAGTTCATCACCACCAAACCAATAGTACAAGAAATGTTAAAGGGTCTTTTTTTAAGAAGAAGAAGGAAAAGATAAGAAATATGAATAATAAAATGGCAATAAATGCTTTAAGTGCACATGAATTAAATTCTGCAATCAAAGGACATATGGTGCCTGTATGGATAACAAAACAAGATCTTCACATATGCTATTTACAAGAGACTCACTGCACATCAAAAGACACACACAGAATGAAAGTAAAGTGACAGAAAAAGATATTTTATGAAAAAATTAAAGCCAGGGTAGCAATACTTATACCAGACAATACAGACTTCAAAACAAAGGCTTTATCAGAAGACAATGAAGGATCCAGCAATTCCACTTCTGGGCATTTAGTCAAAGAAACCCAAAACACTAAATCAAAAAGAAATATGCATTCCTATGTTCATTGCAGCATTATTTACAATAGGTAAGATATGAAAGCAACATGTGTCCATCAATAGATGAATGGATAAAAAAGAGAAGTGCATATTGTATATAATAAAATATGACTCAGCCATAATAAAAAGTGAAATCCTGCCATCTCAAATAACATGGGTAAACCTAGAACATATTGTGTTGAGTAAAATAAGTCAGACAGAGAAAGACAAATGCCATACGATTTTGCTTATATGTAGAATCTAAAAAAACAAAATAAACAAACAGGCAGACTTGAAACAGACTCATAGATACAGAGATTATGTTGATGGCTGGGAGATGGGGGGCCATAGGGGAGATGAATGAAAAAGGGGGACAGATTAAGATGTGTACATTGCCAGTTATAAAAATAGCCACAGGAATGTAAAGTACAACATAGGGAATACAGTCAATGATATTGTAATAACTATGTATGGTGTCAGATGGGTACTAGATTAGGGAATACAGTCAATAATATTGTAATAACTATGTATGGTGTCAGATGGGTACTAGATTTATCAGGGTGATCATTTCATAAGTTATGTAAATGTCTAATCACTGGGTTGTACACTTGAAACTAATACAATATTGTACACCAACTGTAATTAAAAAATAACATTTTTTCAAAAGGGTGAAAAAACCAAGCCAAGTTTTTCTTACTGACTAGCAAAAAATATTTGTGAATTATATATCCAGGATATACAAATAATTCTGTAAACCTGACAGTAAGAAAATGAATAATTCAATTAGAAAATGAATAAAAGACTTAAACAGATGATTAATGCTGATGGTACATAAACACATGAAAAAATATTCAGCATTGGTCATTAGGGAAATACAAAGTAAAACCACAATGAGATACTATGATGCAACTATCAGAATAGTTAAAATAAAAAAAACACTGAAGTATCAAATGCTGACAAAGGTGGATCTCTCATTTATTGCTGGTGGGAATATAAAATAGTAGAGTCACTCTAGAATATTGTTTGGCACTCTGGCCAAGATGGAGGCATAGGCAGATAGACTTTGCCTCCCCGTACAACCAAAATAAGGACAGCAACAAATTTTAAAACAAAAAATAACCAGAACTGCCAAAAAATTGAACTGTGTAGAAGTCCAATAACCAAGGAGTTGAAGAAGAAACATTCATCCAGACCAGTAGGAGGGGTGGAGACAGGGAGCCCGGGGCAGGAAGCAGGGACAGGTGGGTAGAGGACTCTGCAAGGCAGTGGCTGGAGGACTGAGGTGGGCAAGGCAGCGGCTGGCAGACTGGGCAGTCCCACATTTGCCTGAGGATAAACTGGGAGGAACAACTGGGGAGTGAGACAGGCCACACAACTCAGGGTTCCAGCATGGGGAAATAAAGCCTCAACCACTGAAAAAAACCTGTGAAGGTTGAGACAGAGGAGAAGCTCCCAGCCTCATAGGAGAGTTTGTTGGAGAAACCCACAAGGTCCTAGAATGCACACAAAACTACCCACCCAGAAATCAGCACCAGAAGGGCCCAACTTGCTGGTGGGTAGTGGAGAAAGTGACTGAAAGCTGGCCAGAGCTGAATAAGCAGTATTGTTCCATCTCAGACCCCTCCCCCACATATAGTACAAGATAGCACCAGCAACGTGGATTGCCCTGCCCTGGTGAAAACCTCAGGCTCCCTTACAATGCAATAGGCACTCAGGGGCAAAGAAATATGGCTCAAATGAAAGAATAGATAAAAACTCCCCCAAAAAAAATGGAACCAAAAGAGGAGGGAATAGACAACCTGTCAGATTCAGAGTTCAAAACACTGGTAATCAGGATACTCACAGAATTGGTTGAATATGGTCACAAATCTGAGGAAAAAATGAAGGCTATGAAAAGTGAAATAAAGGAAAATGTACAGGGAACCAACAGTGATGGGAAGGAAACTGGGGCTCAAATCAACAATTTGGAGCAGAAGGAAGAAATAAACATTGAACCAGAACAGAATGAAGAAACAAGAATTCAAAAAAATGAGGAGAAGCTAAGGAAACTCTGGAACAACTGTCAACATTCCAACATCAGAATTATAGGGGTGCCAGAAGGAGAAGAGGAGGAGCAAGAAATTGAAAACTTATTTGAGAAAACAATGAAGGAGAAGTTCCCTAATCTAGCAAAGGAAATAGACTTCCAGGAAGTCTAGGAAGCTCAGAGAGTCCCAAAGAAGCTGGACCCAAGGAAGCACACACCAAGGCACACCATAATTACATTGCCAAGATTAAAGATAAGGAGAGAATCTTAACAGCAGCAAGAGAAAAGGAGACAGTTGCCCACAAAGGAGTTCCCATAAGACTATATCGGCTGATTCCTCAAAAGAAACCTTGCAGGTCAGAAGGGGCTGCAAAGAGGTATTCCAAGTCACAAAAGGCAAGGACCTACATCCCAGATTACTCTATCCAACAAAGCTATCATTTAGAATGGAAGGGTAGATAAACTGCTTCCCAGATGAGGTCATATTAAAGGAGTTCATCATCACCAAGCCCTTATTTATTATATGAAATGTTAAAGGGATTTACCTAAAAAAAGAAGATAAAAAATATGAACAGGAAAATGACAGCAAACACAACCATCAACAACTGAACCTAAAAAACCAAAACCAAAACCAAAAACAAAAACAAACTAAGCAAACAACTAGAACAGGAACAGAATCACAGAAATGGAGATCACATGGAGGTTTATCAGTGGGGAAGAGGAGCAGCGGGGAGGATGGGGGAAAAGGTACAGGGAATAAGAAGCATAAATTGTAGGCAGAAAATAGGCAGGGGGAGGTCAAGAATAGTATAGGAAATGGAGAAGACAAATAACCTCTATGTATGACTCATGGACAAGAACTAAGGTGGGGGAATGATGGTGGGACAGGCAATACAGGGAGGAGGAGAATGAAGAGGAGAAAAAATAGGATAGGATGACACTCATAGCATAATCAAAAAATATATATATATAAATAAAAAATATATATATATGTAAAAGAAAATTGTGTGGCATTTAAAAGAATAAGTCAAGCATACATTTACCACACCTATGACTTAGTAATTGGACTCCTGGGCACGTATCCCTGGGAAATAAAAACATACGTGTGCACAAAAACCTGTACACTAATTTCCATAGTAGCTTTATTTGTAATAGCCCCAAACTGGAAATAAACCAAATGTCTTTCAGTATCACATTATCATAGAATACTACTTAGTAATCCAAATAAACTATTGACACACACAACTTGGATCTATCTCAAGAACATTTTGCAGAATAGAAAAAGCCATTCTCACAAATTTACATGTATGATAATTCCATTTATATGACATTTCTGACATGAAAAAAATATACAGATGGAGAACAGATCAGTAGTTGGCAGGAGTTAGGGAAGGGGGTTGTGTGTGGTCATAAAGAGGGTAGTAGGAAGGGAGTACTCTGTGGTGACCAAACAATTTTGTATCTTGATTGTGGTGATTCAGGGGATAAAATGTCATAGAACTCTGCACACAGACACATACAAACAGAAAAAAATAAATAAAAAGAGAAAGGCATGCATGCAAAGACTGGTGAAATCCAAGTGAAGTCTGTGGTCTCATATTGTGGCAATGTCAGTCTTCTAGTTTTGACAATGTGCTATAGTTATGACAGTAGCTCTTGTTGGGGACAATAGCTCTTGTTGGGGAATGCTGGTGAAGGGTAGAAAAGGTCTCTATGTGTAAGTTCTTGTGAATCTACAATTACTTCAAAATAAAAGGTTAAGAAAACAGGTTTTTTAAATTTTCTCTGTTTTGGGAAGATTTTTGAAAGGCAAAAGGGACTGAAATGTGTTTACTCCACCATCTTCAAAACTCATTATTGCTTACAAATATTATAGCCTATACCTTATTGAATCTTAAAATCAACAACTTTGTGGCCATATTTTTCTAATCAATAAAATATCAAGTAGCAATATTTTAACTGTTTGGACTATGTTAATTTTATAAAAATTCAAGAGGTACAAATAAGGACACAGTGTAATGTCCATCTCTATCTATGTCTCCCCACAGACAACCACTGTTACAAATTTGTTGTATGTCATTCCATAGTTTCCTGTGGATGACAATCTTTGTTACTAGTACTGTTACTGTACCATGAGGGACTTTTTGCGGAGTCATCCATCATAGGCTAGGGACACAAGGAGGCATCTCCTTTGTGGTACCCTGTGATGAATTTGACATGTTCATGTTCATGATCTTCTCTTTTTCCATATTAACAAACATAAAAACAAGCTACACGTTTTTATTTAGTGTGGATGCAACAATATTTTGTGGTATTAGATGCACACACACACATACACACAAGACATGAGACTGAGAGTTGACTAGCTAATTCTATTCTGTGATTAAACTCAAAGAACAATGTCATATTTATTGTGCTTTAAATTTATTTATGATTATATTGAAATATAATTGTACTATATAAGTGTTATAAAATATTTAAGCAACACAAATGAAGCAGTAGATGGAGTAGGTTACCCATTTTTTGTTGGTTTGTTTCTTTAAAGAGAGCATCTTACCTCACTGCTGCTGATGCTTTGCAAAAGCATATTTTGTTTCTTAGTAACTGTCATATCCGTTGGGGAAGCGTTTGTATCATGACCAATGTCAAGCAATGATTCAGCATGTCTTTCTGCCAAAAGAAATATAATAACATGTTTTGATAATACTCACCTCCAACAATTTCATAGGAAGATCTAGCTCTTGGTTTTAAAATAAGTTCCGCTTGTCAAAGATTTTCCTGAAATAGTGGTCTGGGATCCTGATGAAGCTTCAGAGGATAATTTTCACAGGAAGAGACATGAGAACAAGAGTCCACAGAATGAATGGGTTTTTGTTTGTTTGTTTTTTAAATTAGGTGAGATTGCTAAGTGAAACCCCTAACGATGGGCTGGAAATTGCATTTGCTCTATTGTTGCCAAAGGTAAAGACACTCAGCTACTGCAAGCACACCTCCGTCTAGCACTGAAGCCACATTACATTGACAGTTTGAACAACCAACAGTGAACTCCCAGTTAGCTCCTGAGGGGCACTGTTCTCATCATATTCACCCCCCTCCTGCTAGCTTGACACTTTTTCAATAAGCATGGGCTCTTGGATGAAAACGTCCTCTTCTTCCAATGGCTGTTCCATTTATCTTGTAACTGAAACAAAACTGAACAAGTGCTCTATACTCAGACCCTCTATGCCTTCCCCACATTTTCTTCTTTACTCTTTGCCATCTATCTTCTGCCTCTATCCTGCCACTGAAACTTCTCACTTCCTTACCATATCTACTTTGTAACCTTTTTTCTAATTTTGCATTTCCATTTACTCCTCTTGCAACTCTCTCCCCATTCTCCTCCTCCCTCTCTCACTCTGCTGAGACCCTATGTGCACACCACTCTCTCAACGGTGGGTGCACCTCCTCGGCTCAGTCTCCTGCAATTTTCTCACCATCATCAACCCTTCAATGATCTTGTCCACTCTCAGGTCCTCACAATCTTCTTTGTGTAGAGAACTCCCAGACTAACACATCAACCCATCCTTTCTCAGAAGCTCTGTCCTACAGAAAGCTGTTACTTCACACTGCCAGGGTTCCATCAATCCATTGTTTTAGAACACATTGCCTTCAATATCCTCACCAAATCAGTGTTCTTCTGGTTTATTTATTGTCTTTGCATCTCCCCACCTCCCAGGGCTGAAACTTCGGAATCATGTTTGGCGCAACCCTTCCTCAACTTTCGTCTTTGTATCTCCTCTATCAGCTTCACGTCAAGTTCTGTGAATTCTTCTTTCACAATATCTTTTCAATGCACCACATCCACCACCTCTCAGGCCCACTACCACACCTTGTCCAAGGTGTCTTCCTGGTTCTTATCACCACACATGGACACTTTTACACTTTCTTAACAGAGCTCCCTCCCATGAGTCTCTTTCTCTGAATCCATCCTACAGAATAAGAACAGGTTAATTTTCCTAAAATATGGGTCTCTTCATTCTCTGGTTCAGAATTCTTCAGTGATTCTATTTTATTGGAAAAATTATATCCTCAGGGGGAGGGAAGATGGCAGCGAGGTAGGAGGGAGCGGATTCCACTTCCCCCTACACATGGGAGAAAAACGTAGCCGATCTACGGAGGAACAGAGCAAACAGCCAACAGTACCCCAGCATATATGAAAATAGGAGATCAAAAATTGTAGCAGACATTGAAAAATTATATCCTCAGCTTTATACTTAATGGGTCCTCAAAGGACCCCATTTCTTTATGTATCTGATGTTTCGTGTTCCTTTTCCCTGTGTATATGTGTATATGATGTTATGCATCTGATAAGATATGTGTATATGATGTTGTCTATCTGATGTCCTGTGTTCCTTTTCCCTGACATGAACTTTAGGTTCTACTCTCCTCATTGGCCCTAGGATAATCCTAGGGCCAATGAGGTTATCCAAGCAGACAGCATGGAGCTTCTGCTTCTCAAGTTCAACTCTTATCATTTTCAAGGACAAGACCGAGTCTCACCTTCTCCATGAAATCTATTTTAGGTATGCATTGTTTCCTGCCCAGAAGCTTCAGAGAAAAAGCCAATTAAACAATAAAGTCAATCAGGTTTCACAAAGTCACATGTTGCTCAGTGGCATTATTTTTCATTGTGCCTTTTGCTATGGCTGTCACTATGTCTTTGCTCAGACTTTCTTTCCCCACCTGTAGCAAACTTTCTCTCTTTTATTTTCCCGACCATATCTTATCCAGCATTCAAGAACCACCATAAGTCCCTTTTCCCTTTCAGGTTCACAGTAAGCTCTTTCTCATCTGACTTATGTGATATATCCCTGACCACACTGAACACTTTCAACAGTTTGGACCATGTCTTGGGCCTCTTGGCATTCCTCAGAGAACCTAGCCATGGGCTGTCAGGCACTGCTCAGTAAATAGTTGTTGGCTAGATTTCTTCAAATGGATCCAGGAAATACATGTAAGAAAAAGAAAGATTTCTAGTAGGGCTCTTGTAACTGGGAAAATTTGAGGGTGGAATAGAAATACTTACCTGGTTTCGGCATAGAATTCATTAGAATGTCCAATAACTGCTGTTTCTTTAAACTCTTTATTTGTGATACATAATGTATTGCTGATTTTCCACTAAAATCACAGAGTTTAGGGTCTCTATGGGGAATAGAATCAACATCAAAGATTATTTAGTTAAATCTGTTGAAAAAGAAGATGAATATGGAAGGAAAAGCATTGGCATCAAATAAATAAAAGCAATCTTGTGTAGTTTGGGGATAATGACTTCAAAATGTATGAAATACTGATAATTTTTCAAGATGTTTAACTGAAAGGGGCATACTATATATCTTATTCCCTCTTGCATTCTAAAAACATCCTAATATTTGCAGAAAATTTTGTACAAAAATTTTCATAATGCTTTAGTGATGTATAAATTAAGCAAAGATAAAAACATCTTGATCAAGCATTATCTTATCATTCTAAATAGTTGAGTTCATTCTTTTTCTTTCCAATGTTTTAGTTGTTAACTGTTTACTTTCCTGATATATCTTTTTTCTAATACTAACACCAAATTCTGTAATCACTCGGAATAGTAGAATGACATAGAATCTCTCTTTAAAATTAAGCTTATTTTATAGGCTCTTGGTTGAGTGGAGTGATCTTGTCATAAAATCCCTCTCTCCATGGTCTTTTCATTCCCCTTTGCTTTGTCCTGTGGTTGTTAAACCCAACTGGCTGATCGTAGGGCTCCTTGCAACGGCACTAAGAGCCTCTCTACCCTGTACTGAGTCCTAGGATTAGACATCAGCTCAGACAGATCCAGAGGGTAAATGATGAGAATCGTATTGACAGGTTATGGTTAAGTTTTTACTTAACAATAAGACTTCCTAGTCATGTTTTGGGACAGGGAGAGAGTTGATCGTGGTCTCTGACCTAACACCTTTGAATTTGAATCTATCATTATGGGACTGGGGAGTAATATTCTATTATTGCCTTTTCTCCAACAATGGTCATGATTCAAAAGAAACAGCATAAAATCAAGGATCAGGACATTGCCACTACCTTGATATGTGGCCTTAAGCAAGTCATTTAACTTATTGGGACCTTAGTTTGCTCATCTGCCATCACTGTGTTTCTCCATGTGGCATCCTTTGCTGTCCTGTATTTGGGACCCCACTCTAGGACTGCTAACACCATCTCCGGGGTGGTATCCAGTAAGCTCAATTTTTAACCATCTCCTCAGCTGTTTGTCAACACTAAATTCTGAGGACCTTCAAATTTCCATCTTCAACCTCTTGTACTATCCAATACTTCTCAAATAGCCCACATTCTAGATTATACTTTTCTTTTTGAGGCTCCCTTTTCCTTATTTTTTTTCAAAATGAATCCATATGAAAGAGCTTGGGCCATCTGTTCTTATTTGATGACAAGATATTTAGGTAACAAGCAGCATTAGGAAACTGCAAATCTAACATGAGAGACTGTTAACCTTCTCTGATTTTTTTTTAGTTAAGTGTTTACTTGCTCTCTCCTCAAAGAGCATGTGGGCATGCAGTAATTTTTAGAATAATTTCAAGTCATTATTATAAATTGCTTTTGATAATAGACAATACTTTAGTATTGTTCATTAAATAATTGTCCAGTAACATCTTGGGAGTAGAGAGCTACACAGTAAAGAATCATCTGACATTCCCAGTGACTACCAAAAGAAAAACTATTTAAACCAATAAAACAAGGGACCAATGTAATAAGAATAATAGAGAGCAACATCTAACATCTGTATATCACTTGCAACCATGAAGTCCCTTTTACGAACATGCACATGAGTTTAGTATGTATAATTTAAAAAAGGGACAAGACTTCTGTGAAGAAGAATGGCATATGTACACTTCCCCTGCTGTTGCCTGACCACTCATACTCACGCGCCATGCCTGAGGAGCTCGGACAGGACCTCTGCGGGTCTGTAGGCTGTTAGCATTTCAAGGCTCTCAAACAGGTCCACATCTCTCACAGCCAGCATTAGAGGGGTCAAGCCATGTTGGTTTGGGAAATTTATGTCCAGGAATTCTTCAGATGCCTTTAAAAATGTGAAGCTTTATTTCCATTATGTTTTTCAGAATGTCTTTTTACACTAATCCTTGCATTTTCATTGCTTGGCCAAAATCTTATTTTAACTTCAATACATTCTTTTTCAATATGTATATTGAGGAGGAGCTGATGGATTGGAAGAACACAGGCCTGAGAGGCAGACAGAACTGGGCTTGAATTTCAGCTTTTTAAGTTGGTTGGTTATTTAATCACCCTGATAGGGTTATATCAAGCACACTCTGTTAAAAGGTGATTAAATCACCCTGATGAAATAAGGGGCACCACTGGTTAAACAATGAATAATTTCCATTTGGGACATAATTATACTAAAAAATGATATTTATCTAAAATTCAAATTCAAATGAGTGTTCTATATTTTTATTTGCAAAATCTGGCAACACTACTCACTGTCCTTCAGAGTCCTCAGCTATAAAGTGGGAATAACAGTGTTTTCCCTGCAGGGTTGTTTTGATGATTGGAGAGCAGAGCATCTGAAATACGCTCATAAACATTTGTGGGATGAATGACTGACTTACAATAATGAGGCCATTCATTTAACTGTGTTTATATAATCAAATGGTGGATATATAAATGTTTGTTGTTTTAATGTTTTTAATTATTTAAATGTTAAATTTGGATAATTCAAAACTGAAAAGCTACTGAAAGGCCAAATTATCCAAATTGTTTATTTTATAGACCAAAGTAACTCACTAATTTTCATCTCTGTTACATTTTTTGCCATGTTAATATAGTCAATATTGCTATTCCCCAGTTTCTCCAGGGAAAAACTACACATAATGATATTACCTCAGAGGGGTGTTGTGGGAATTAATTAGTTAACATTTTTTTCAGTCTCTGAAAAGAAACCACCTCTTATATCAATGTTTATTATTAGTTAGAACCAACATGAAAGTTTTGAGCTGAGAATAGTCTTACAACAGCACATGATTTCCAGTGTCTGTTGATTAACCTCTGGATTCAGTTATATACACCAGTTTCTTAAAACTCGGCTGCCAGTCTTTAGGAGCGAAAAACGTGGTCACGAAAATAGACATTGGACTACAACTGCAGCAAATGCCTTTAAAATAAATGTACTGTCTTTCAAAAATATTCTAAGCTGGAATTCATGAGATATGATAATTTTAGGTTGTCACTTAATGCAACAGAAAATGTAGAGTCCTTTGGATGTTGTTATATATTTTCTTAAACTCCAGGTGACTAGAATACTATTCTCTTTTTCTTTACCTATTTGTATCTCTACCATAAGGGGATGAGAGAAACTGTTCCCTAGCAGCGATTGATTTCCTTTCAGATAGGTCATGTGACCTGACAGAATCTCTGAATATAAATGCCAAGAGTAGACAGGGGCCACCAATAATTAATGTCCTTTGTTATGTATGTAGTTTTGCAAGTTACACGGGAAAAGAGTATCTATGGGTTGAAATCTAAACAAGAAGATCCATACCCTAAGAAGAAAGCATTTTAAAAAATGTGTCCTCTTAATTCCTTTAGTCACAACTAAATATTATGTAAAGCATAGGCTCTCTGATTCCCTTTTCAGGATAAAGATAATAACTGCAACTAGTCCAAAGGGATCTAAACAGCAATTGTACAAATGGCAAAGATGTCAAGGGAACACTTCTGGGCAAGTTGACAGTAGCTCTCTAGGGGCATCCCCGGAGCACATCATTTCCCGAGGGTGCAGAGTGACTGAATCCAGCAGGAGGAAGGTGGAAATAGTCTGCTGCTTTGTTCTTTTGTTATCTTGTTTTTCACTCCAGCGTCCTGTTTGACCATGTTTCTTTGTTGTATTCCTGCCTGAAAATTCCTGGGACAGCATTTTAAGAGAACTTATTTTTCTTTAAAAGGAGTCATATAGTCTGTGCCCTTCTTACAACCCACCAACCCACCGAAGGCAGAAGCAAATATCAACTTGACTGACCAACAATTGTTGAAGCTGCTCAAGATCACCTTGCCATGAACTTTGTAGAAGTTGCATTTGGGGAGTCTGGATTGCTTTGGTGGCCAGAAGGTTTCTTTGGACATCACAGTGAGCCACATGGACTGCGGTTTGATTGTTGTAATTGCCAAGAGTGATATCTGCTCCCTTTTCCAGAAGAAACCCAACAACCTGAAACACCACAACATTCTTATTTAGCATTTTTTGGCACCAATAGTGTCATCACAGCTGAGTAGAAAACTTACTTAGATGTGGCTTTGATTAATGATACAGGAAAGGAGAATAAGAGAAGCATAAAAATGAAGAATTGATTTGGAAGCAGATGATTGCTATTTGCCTTTCTTAAATTTGGGGAACAAAAATCTCCATGATATGAATGGTTTGAGGGTACTCTAGTTTTTTTTTAACTAGAAGTCTTTGAGTATTTTATATTAAACCCACGTAAAATATTCAAGTCCTATTAGTATCATCTGCAGTTTAGAATACTAAACCCCAAAATTCAGGTGTATAGATTATTGAATATTACAAATATTTCTAGGGAAATAATAAGTTCTATTCAAAATGGTGAAGGCATAATTTATTTAATAAATGTGGACTGAGTGACTAGTGTATTTGTCAAGAATTGTTCTTGGTGCTGAGACCCCAACAATAAAGAAGACAGATGACCAGGCTTTAAGGCATTTACAATCTAATGAGGAACAGAAATTAATAAAAAGGTAACTGCAACACAGTGTGATATATGCAATGATAGGGTAAATATAGGAAGCTGAGGGGGACACTTACAAGACACCAATAGCTGCCTTACAGGGACTGGGAAGACTTCCTGGAGAAAGTGATGTCTAAGTTGAGAACTGGGGGATCAGGCTCAGTCAGCTAGGCAAAGACTGCTGAGAAAGATTGTTCAGGCAAATCATACAGTGTGAACAAAGTACTGTGAATGCTATGGACAGAAAAATCCATACATTGAAGCCCTAACCTACAATGTAATTGTATTTGTAGAGAGGGCTTCTAGGAAGTAATTAAGGTTGAATAACTTTAAAGGATAGGGCCTTGATCTGATAGGATTAGTGAAAAAGAGACATCCTCCTCCTCCTTTTCCTCCTTCCTCCTCCTCTTCTCTTTCTTCTTTTTCTCCTTCTCCTTCTTCTTCTTCTTGCCCTCTCCCTCCCACTGCCAAGTGAGGACACAGATATAAGTTGGCCACCTGCAAACCAGCAGGAGAGCTCTAACCAGAGATTGAATCAACCAGAACCTTGATCTTGGGCTTTCCAGACTCCAGAAATATGAAGAAATAAATTTCTACTGTTTGAGACACCCAGACTATGGTATGTTTGTTATGGGAGCCCAAATTAATACAGTGGACAAGAGCTCTAGAAGGAGTTATACATGGGCTGGAGCTCAGGATGGGGGAAGAAGTAGTAGGAAATTTGATGAAGTAAGTCATCAGCAGTTAAATTGAAAGGCCTTACCAACTCCTTTTAGGAATTAGGGTTATAATTTCCAGGGCAAGGATGAGCCAGTAAAGAATTTTAAGCAGAGAAATAACATGCTCAAGTAAGTAAAATCACTCTGGCTGCTGAAATAGATTGCTGTGGGGAAGAGTTGGAGTTGGGAGACCAATGAGATCCTGGGGATATGGTGACCGAATAAGGGAAGTGGCAATGTAAATGGATGTCTGAGGGTACAACCCAGGAATGTTAGGAGGAGGCAGAGCTGATTAAATGTGGGAGCTGAGGGTGATCAAGGATAACTCCCAGGTATCTGATTCCAGTCCACTTTTGTGTATATTCCTTACTGTCACAGCATACCAGACCACCATAATCTCATGCCTGAAACAATGCAACAGCCTTTTAATAGGTGTCCCATTTTCAGATCTTTTACACGAAACTCGTTACAATAGCTAGAATCAAAAAAGTCAGATAACAGTATGTGTTGGCAAGGGTGTAGAGACACTGGAACCAGTATACACTGCTGTAAATGATGCAGCCAATTTGGAAAGCAGTCTGGCAGTTCTTCAAATAATTAGACATAGAGTTATCCCATGAGCCAGCAATTCCACTCCCAAGAATGTTAGGAGTAGAATGAAAGAGAAATAAAAATATGACCAGGCCAAAACTCATGCAGAAATGTTTATAGCAGCATTATTCATAGTAACCAAAACATGAAAACAACTCAAATACCCATCAATGGACAAATGGATTAATAAAAGGTGGTACATCCATATAATGAAATAATATTCAGCTATAAAAAGGAATGAAGTACTGAGACATGCTATGACATGTATGAACCTTGGAAACAGTATGCTAAGTGAAAGAAACCAACCACAAAGACCACATACTATGTGATTCCATTCATATGAAAGTCCAGAATAAGAAAATCTATAGAAACAGAAAGTGGTTGCTTAGGGCTAGGGAAGGGAGAGTGGGAAACGACAAGGAGTACTGGCTGAAGGTTATTGGGTTTCTTTTTTGTTTGCTTGTTTTTGAGGTGGTGGTGGGGTGAGAGGTTCTCTTAGGGGTGATGAAATGTTTTAAAAATGTGGTGATACTTGCACACTCATGTCAATATATTAAAAACCATTGAATTCCACACTTTAAATGGGTGAATTGTATGATATGTGAATTATATCGCAACAAAGCTGTTTCTGAAAATTTTTGCATCCCTTTGTGGCCCTGCGTGGCCTGGAACCTACCTTTCTTTCCAGCCTCATCTTGTGCCACTCTTCCTCCTCCCTCTGCAAGTTCTGACGATCTTTCTATACCTCACATATGCAAGTTTTTCCTAACCAAAAAGCTTTGGTATTCTCTGCTATTCTCTCTGCCTCAACTGCTCTTCAGATGTCATTCTTTATCATTACTTTAGCCTTAGCAAAAATTTAACTGCACAGTGAGAACTTTTCTTGACCACCTAATGAGCAAAAAATGATTCACTCTACTGGTTATTTCAAAGCACTAATAATAATTTGTAATGTAACTAAATGCTATTTGTTTTCTTGTCATTGTGTTTTGCCTTCATTAGAATGCAAGTTCATAAGGGCAAGAAACCTTATCACATGAATAAATATTGTATGAATGAGTAAATGATTTAAGATAAATAAATGGTGATGTTGTTTAATGAAATAAGGAATATTGATGCTGTCATAGGCAGGACTAGGAGGAATGGAAAATCATAAGGCGGGAAACTGCACCATACACTGCTGCCAGCCTGGGGAACTGCTTGCCGACCCTACCCAGGACAAACAGATGCTTGGCTAAGACTGGGGTCTGGATTGGCCTATCCAGCATAGCAGGATGCAGCTTTAACTTGAGGCTGATAAGATGTATCAAGAACAATGGTCAGCAGAAATAGCACCCAGCAGCCAGCTCTAGCCAATCAGACTCTGACACCCCAACCAGTTACCCTTTGTGGGGATTTGCACTTAAAAACCCTGCCCTAAGAACAACCAAGGGAGCCTTAACCTCCCTTGGTTGGCTCCCCAACCTCCCTTGGTTGGCTCTACTTTCTCCACTTTCTCCCATGAGTCTCAACCACCCTTGGTTAGCTCCAATTTTCCTCTTTTTTCCTACTAATAAACCCTACCCTTTGCTTGCTGCATCCATCTGGTTTCTTAAACAACTCCGACCTAACACTTATAACATGAATAAATATTGTATGAATGAGTAAATGATTTAAGGTAAATAAATAGTGGTACTGTTTAATGAAATGAGGAATATTGATGCTGTCATTCCTCAGAAGGATTAGATTGGGGGAGAAAATGAAGATAATTTGAACATGCTCTGTTTGAGATGTTTGTTACAGATAACTGGACAGACACAGTTGGAAACTCACAGAGATGTGGGCTGAGTTTCAGAATTAGGAGCCATTTCCATATTATTAAGGAACACCAATACTTAATGGATGAGAAGAAATACTCCATACCTGAGGTTGGGAAGATGTTGCCAGGGAGCTAGGAGGAAAAAACAAACTGAAGCTGATGTAAGAAAGCATTTCAAGAAAAATTTGTGTCCAGGAGGCAAGATGGTGGAGGAGTGAATGGAAGCCACACCAACCTCCTCCCAGGACCAATCTGGAATTACAACTAAGTTGTGGAGAAATCACCTGGAACAAACAACTGAACAATAGCGAGAAAGAAGCCTTGTAATTTCAGACAGACAGAATCATCTTCAGCACAAATGGACTGGTGAGGAGTGCGGTGGAGACTCGAGAAGGCTGGCTGGGTGCCCACAGGTGATAGTGCTGGAGGGATAATTAAGCAACTGGTTGGATCCCCCTGAGAAGTATGGGGTCTAAAACCTAAGCTGTCCAGCCTAGAACACTGGAGCCCAAAGGGTACACAGATAACAACCAGTGGTGAAAAGCAGCAGGGTTGCTATGGGCCAGAGACAGATGGCTGGAGACACAAAGAGCCATTTAAAGGGCCAAAGCACAAATTTTCATGTGCAGCCACTTACTCTGGGCTCCAGCAAAGCTGGGAACAGAGTAGGCTAGACATGCCTGAGGAGAGACTGGGGACAGAGGCTTTGGGGAGAGAACTGAGAGAGTAACCACTGGGATCCCGGTGCTGAGTCATCACCCATTTGGCAGCAGCCATTTGGTCAGGCAGATCACTCTCCTCCGAGCAGCAGCAGCCTGAGGATAAACAATAGCCCCAACACCAGAAAGGATTCTGCCCCACCCTGTGGGGCGTAAGCCTGACTGCTGAGTGCAGAGTGACCAGGTTAACTGAAGGAGACAGCCACAGACAGTAGATCCCTGGCAGTCTTGAAGCAGGCTGCCTAAGGTCAGACTGGGTCAATACCTGACATCACCAGAGGCTGGTCCAGAAAGGAAAAAAAAAAAGGTAAGTACTAGAGTCTACTGAGACAAAATCCATCGTGGTCTTCTCCATGATTAGTAATATTTTCTTTCCTGCATAGTTTTTTAACATTCATTTCTTGTTCATCAAGTTTGTTCATATTAAGTCACTTGATTTTATACCATAGTTTATCTCTCTCCTTCTTATGATAGTCTTAATCTCTTTACACCCTTATTAATACTGGTTCATTTGCTGTTGATAGTGGGATTGTGGGGAGGAGGGAGTTATTTTTGTGGATGTGAGTTTGTTCCCTGGGCTTTGTGGTTTTGTTCTGGCAGTCCCTACACAACAGCATACAAGACGTGGTGAGCAGAGTGACTGTCAGTCAACCACCTGGAGGGAAGGACCCACCAAAGAATGACCTAACAACAATCAAAGCCCAATTACATCCAGGGAGCCAACATGAACAGCATAAAGGGCATCCCAAGAGCATCAAGTTCAGGAAATCAAGGAGACTGCACCACTGAATCTCACAGATCTCCTACCATAGAAGTTCACACCACAAACTCAGGGAGTCAAAACAGATCAATTTAGGAAGCAGAGGCAAACAAAAAGAGTCTCACAAATAACGTGAAGACAAAGAAACAACTCCCAAGTGAAAGGAAAGGAGGAATCCTCAGAAAGAATGTTAAATGAAATAGAGTCAAGTTGACTATCAGATACTGAGTTCAAAACAACGGTAATAAGGAAGCTCAGTGAGCTCAGTGAGAATTACAAAAAAAACTACAGGGAAGCTACAAGGAATTTACTGAGAATTACACCAGCATGAAAAAGGACATAGAAACTATCAAAAAGAGCCAAGAGGAAATGAAGAATACAATATGTGAATTGAAGAACACAGTAGAAAGAATCAAAAGCAGGCTAGATGAATCAGAGGATTGATTTAGTGAGCTGGAAGACGAGGTAGAAAAAACACCCAGAAAGAGCAAGAAAGGGAAAAAATACTAAAAAAGAATGAAGAGAAGTTAAGGAAAATGTAGGACAACATGAAACATAATAATATCCATATAATAGGGATCCCAGAAGGAGAAGAGGAGCAAGGGATCAGAAACCTGTTTGAAAAAGGAATGATGGAAAACTTCCCTAACTTGATGAAAGAAAAACTAACACAAATCCTGGAAGCAAAGAGGGTCCTAATCAAGAGGAATCCAAAGAGGCCCACTCGAAGAAACATCATAATTAAAATGGCAGAATTCAAAGACAAAGAGAGACTCTTAAAGACAGCAAAGGAGAAAGGGGAAGTAGCATACAGGGGAGCCCTTATAAAACTAGCAGCTGACTTCTCAACAGAAGCACTATAAGCCAGAAGGGAATGGCAAGAAATATTCCAAGTGATGGAAAGCAAAGGCCTGCTACCAAGACCACTGTATCCACCAAAGTTCTAATTTAAAATGGAAGGCAAAATACAGAGTTTCCCAGACAGCTAAAAGAATACACCTCTACCAAACCAACACCGCAAGATATGCTACATGGACTGCTTTAAGAAAAAAAAGAAAAAGAGTTAGAGAAAGATAAACACAGGTGCAAAGGGAGTAAAATGGTAATGAATAAGTACCTATCAATAATAACCTTTCATGTAAATGGATTAAATCCTTCAATCAAAAGACATAGGGTAGCTAACATCATACTCAATGGGCAAAAAATAAAATCTTTTCCACTAAGATGAGGAACAAGACAAGGTTGTCCACTTTCACCCCTTCTATTTAATATAGTATTGGAAGTTTTAGCCACAGCAATCAGACAAGAAAAGGAAATAAAAGGCATCCAAATCAGAAAGGAGGAGACAAAACCATCATTGTTTGCAGATGATATGATAGTGTACATGGAAGATCCTATAGACTCCACCCAAATACTGCTCAACCTAATAAATGAATTCAGCAAAACAGCGGGATACAGAGTCAATATCCAGAAATCAAAGGCATTTTTGTATACCAACAATGAAACAGCAGAAGCAGAAATCAAGAAAAAAATACCATTCGATATAGCAAAAAGAAAAATAAAATACCTAGGAATAAACCTAATGAAAGACGTAAAAGAGCTGTACTCAGAAAACTACACAACACTAAAGAATGAAATCAAGGAAGACACAAACAACTGGAAACATATACCGTGTTCATGGATTGGAAGGATTAACATCATCAAAATGTCCATATTACCCAAAACAATTTACAGATTCAATGCAATCCCTATTGAAGTACCAATGGCATATTTCACAGACATAGCACAAACACTTCAAAAACTTATATGGAACAATGAATGACCCCGAATAGCAGCTGCAATTTTGAGAAAGAAGAACAAAGTAGGAGGGATCACAATACCTAATACCAAACTATATTATAAGGCCACTGTAATCAAAACAGCCTGGTACTGGCATAAAAACAGGCACATAGACCAATGGAACAGAACAGAGAGCCCAGAAATAAACCCAAGTCACTATGGTCAGTTAATATTCTACAAAGGGGGCAACACCATAAAATGGAGTAAAAATAGTCTCTTCAACAAATGGTGTTGGGAGAACTGGACAGCTACATGCAAAAAAATGAAACTCGAGCACCAACTTACACCATACACAAAAATAAATTCAAGATGGATAAAAGACTTAAATATAAGCCATGACACCATTAAAATCCTAGAGGAGAACATAGGCAGGAA
>PVKM010014236.1:0-29288 GCA_004027735.1 Carollia perspicillata
TACTGATGCCTCTTCTTGGCCTCTATGGGTTGGTTTTGCGTTTCTTTTTCCACTTTACGCCCCTGTCTTAGGCCGTCCCATCCAATTCCATGGCATCAAACACCATCTACATTTCAACAGCTCATTTCTATCTCTAGCCTAGTCACTCTTCTGGTGAGTGTCAGACCTGTAAATCTGTCTATATGTCATTCTCCTTTAGATTCAGGTCCAAAGAGCAGCTCATGGTCTTCGCCTCTTCCCTGCCAAATTTCTTAAGCTGCTGTATCTTAGAGAATGGTGCCAAAATCCATCTGTTTATTGAGAATGGGTACCAAAGAATTCCTGATCCCTCCCTTCTGTCTTCCAGTCCCTTGAATGAGTTCCCGTCCACGCCTTCAAATATCAAAGCCATTCAAAAGAGGCTGTCTGACCCGCAATCTAAACTTGGCTTCCGGTTCCACACTCAGCTCAGAGAATCCGCGATGACCACAGGACTCATCTCCTTTGCATTGTAAAGTTTACAACGCTGCCGCTGGCAGACTCAGTAAACCCTTTGAAAGCAAGGATGAGCCTTCCGTACATCAAAGGTAGCCCTGTCCCACCCGGACCCGAGCAAACCTCCAGAGATGTGTCCCAGCTTACATTCTCTGGAAGGCGCGCGCCGCCACCCGCCCTCCGCGCGGCCCTATCTTCCGGTCCCATGGCTACCAGTCTCCGCCCCTAGACCCCGCCCCCGCGCAAAGAGGAGGAGCCTTTTGCGCCAGTGGGGCCCAAGGCAGCCGGGCGTCTGTGGCTGCTTTAAGCGCGGAGGGCCGCGGGTCACGTGCCGGAGAGCGTGGGGGTGTGGCACCAGGAAGCAGCCTCCCAGCCCGCGGGATCGCAGCCTCCGCAGCCGCCGCCACAGAGGCAGTGACTACAGCCTGGTCCAACTCCCTGCACCCCCGGTCGGGGCGCCGGTCTCACTTGTCCACGCTGGCTTCCACTCCCGGTCCCCCCACTGCCGCCGCCTCCGCGGTGCCCGCCATGGGCGAGGAGGACTACTACCTGGAGCTGTGTGAACGGCCGGTGCACTTCGAGAAGGCGACCCCGGTCAATTGCGTCTTTTTTGATGAGGCTAACAAGCAGGTCGGGGCCAGCCCTCATCCTCCTTCCCCGTGCCTCCTGGCGCGCCCAGCCCGTCGACCCCGGGTGCCCCAAGGTCGCCCCGCGCACGGGTGGGGCGGGGCGCGGGGACCAGGCCTGGGGCCTCCCCTAGCGTCCCGGCACAGCACCGGCGCCAGCGCCTTCCTGTTGGGTGGGTGGAGGGACCTGGCTCCTTCGCGGCCGGGGCTTTCTTTTCCACAGTGACAGCGGGGTGGACCCCGAGCCGGCGCCACTGACCCGGCGCCCTTTGGCCAGCGTGGTCAGCTGTAAGCAGTCGGGTCTTTTCCCGGCGCCTTTTCTTGGCCTTAGGCATTGAGAGCTGTATTATTCTCGGAATTTTGGACAGAAGGGAAAGCAATGTGCGGAGTATAGCAGGGTATGCTTAAGTGGCGCGTTTGCCAAACTGTATTAAAACTCCGTCCTCCGTCCCCGTCATGCAGTTCGGAATAGTAAACTTTTTGGTGTCTACTCTCGCTTTTTATAATTCATGTGAACACCAAGCATCACAGATTCGTTTGTGCCGTGTCGGTTTAGCTGAACCAAGGGTTGGGTGCCGCAGGGCTGTTCGCTTGTAGGTTGGTATACTGCCCAGACCGTTAACATTGCTTCTTTTCCCTCCCAGGTGTTTGCTGTTCGATCTGGTGGAGCTACTGGGGTGGTAGTTAAAGGTCCAGATGATAGGAGTCCCATCTCATTTAGGTAACAATTAACATTTTCAGAATAATTTCAGCACGTAAATGGCGTTTTATCTGTTTCTCATTCACGAGGTGGTTTTGAAATTTTGTCCTTTGCGTCCATTAAGAGGTCTGCATGCGCGTGCAGATACCTGTCCAGTAGGAGGGGGCAAGCAGACACTTGCTGTACAGTTTTCGTGGCACAGACTCTACTTCTCGTCTGCGTGAACATGTGGAGTACTTCCCTGTTGATTGGGAGCCAAATATTCCCTAGTAGGGCACCTACTTCCTGGTACTTGAAATTAGCAAGTCAGTGCATTATTGATTTGCCCATTTCCTGTTTCTTCACGGAGGAGAACCTTCATTTCTTCATTAGGTACAGGTCTTCCCAGAGTGTTTGGAAGGTGGAGGAGATCGTTGGATCAGTGTTTTTCAGGCAGTAATGTGTATTTAGAAAATCCCAGCTTTGATTACTTTAGGTAACTGGATGTCCCAGTTTATGCAAGCAGAATAGCAGCTCCTTTCCCTTCAGAAGTATTGGGATGGTCAAAAAGTCTGTTTAGTTTTTTCCATAAAGTAAAAGACACACTTTTCATTTTCATCGGTAACTTTATTGATTTGGATATTTTGAGTATGTCAGCTGGCTCCTGCTGTTGGCTTGTAGTGGGTGGAGGCCAGGGGTGCTGCCAAACATCTTCCAATGCATCAGACAGCCCCACAGCAAAGAATTATTTGGCCAAAATGTCAATAGTACCAAGAAGCTTCTCAAACCACTTCGACACATTCAATCAGTCACAGCACCTTCTCGGTACAACACACATCTTTTTTTTTTTGCATTTCAGTTGTGTTTTTACTTTTCTTGCAATAATACAGCATTGCAAGGAAAAAAAAAGAAGAAACACCACATTTTCAGTTGTGTATCTGAAATGTTGTGTATCTTCTTGCATCTTCAGTATTAAAATGGCTGTGCAGAAGTTCACCAATTTTGATAAGTTTTTTTTAAAAATGCATGCTTATGTGACTGCTGTCAGTACAATCTAACAAAGCTGTTTGAATGAAGTTAAAGACAAGCACTAGTAGAGCCATTGTGCGAAACCAATATAACGGGCTTTTTGGTCCACCTAGTACCTCAATTTGGCTGAGAAACTATCTGGTCACCTTGACTCCTGTGATTATAGAAGGGAAAGTACAATATAGGCCCTCAGTTCAGTGGTGACTTAAAAAAAATGTTTGTAGTTGGCCCATGCTGATAGGAAGCAGTTTTTGAGGTAGAAAATGAATCACACGTCATTTGTTGGGCAAACGCTGTTGCAGGGCCTTTCAGGCATCAGGCATGTGAAGGCTTTGAGTTAGCCTGGCACCCTTTAGGGGAAGGCATACTTCAGTGTGGGATACAAGTGAGGGGGCACATGTGCTGTACCAAGAATGTGGACACGGGGATGAGGTGTGACATTTACCTTGAGATTGGAGGGGGAAGGCCTTGGAGAAGACATAGATAGCCTTTGAGCAAAACTGGAGAGCTTGAATGGGACGATTCCAGGTAGGGAAGAAGACAGGAGGCCTTCCAAGTGGAGAGAACACCAAGTGCAAAGGTGAACAAGCATGGTGTTTGGGGAACTCCAGGTCTGTGTAACTAAAGACCAGGTGTCCATGCAGGGAGGGGAGGTGATGGTATGGCCACTGGCAGGGGTTAGCTGGAACCTTATGCATTCTGCTATGGAGTCAGGGTTTTATCTCGTTACTGAAAATTTGTAGGGCGGGGCATGGCATGATCATATTGGTGTTTGGAAAGATCATGCAAGTTGTAGCCTTGAGGCTGAATGGGTCGGGAGCATGTCAGAGTGCGGGACACCACTGAGAGATGGTTGTAGTCTGAGTGAGGCATGGTGAAGACCAGAGCGAAGGCAGTGTAGCTGGTATTGCAGTCACTCGGTCAATGTGAGAGTGAGCCCATGATGGTCCAGATTTGGGAGCTTCGTCGGGTTTGAGGGGGGAAGATGCTGAATTTACCCTCTTTTAAAAACCTTTTTATTTATTGTTAATAGCTTTACTGTCTTGTAATTATTATTAACTGAATATATTTAACATATGCATATATCCATGAAACCAGTACCATAATCAAGGTAATGAACATCCCATATTCCCAAAAGTTTCTTCATGCCCCTCTGTAGTCCATCCTTTGATTTTCCTTTGTTTGAGGTGGTTACGAGACTTCTAGGTGGGACTGTCTTGAGCCAATAAGGTAGCGAATGGGAAAGGGGACACTAATGTTTCAAAAGCTTTGCTGTGAGAGCAATGGAGAGAGAAGGCAGTGATTTATAGAGGTTACTGTGGGTATTGGAATACCTCGGAGATATGGTGGGTTTGATTTCAGACCACTGCAAAAAGTTGTAATCTGTCTGCTGGTGGAAGAGGGTCTTGCCTTCAATTTGTAAAAAAACACAACATCTGTGAAGCACAATAAAGCAAAGGACAATAAAACAAGGTATGCCTGTATATGTGTTATTTGTCTAAAATGATTCTTAGTTGAAAGTGCACATGATCTCAGTTGTCCCATCACTTCTTATCTGCAATACTGTAAATTTCTCCAGCAGTTTATTGCTGATTGGATTTTATTTTCTGAAAAGAGGTTCTACTGTTTGCTTCAGAAACATAAGTTTAATTTTAAACTAAGATTTGCTGCTTCCTGAATATTTAACTTGTCTTTTTTCTTCTCACAAAATGATAGAAGCTAGAGTTTAACTCTTAACACATACTCTTTCTTCTTAAAGAATGGAAGACAAAGGAGAAGTGAAGTGCATTAAGTTCTCCTTAGAAAATAAGATATTAGCTGTTCAGAGGACCTCAAAGACTGTGGTAAGATATATCTTTAAATATAGTATAAAGAAAGGAACATTAGAAGTACATTTGGAAGGGAAAGAATTGCAAATATCCAGTGTTAAAGGAACCGTTTATTATTTTAATGTCATGAAAGCTATAATTATGTTGCGTTGTATTTGGAATTTTGAAGAAAGGCATTTGAATTGATAAATAACTTATGACCTCAGTTTGTTATTTTTGACTTAAATTAAAAAAAAAAACACTAATTTAGAGCCTCAAGCATCTTTTTTATGGATCAATAGCTAGCAACATTGATTGCCTGAGTATATTTTTGGCTACTTTGTGAATGACATTTACCTGGGTAACTCCATTTATTCATTTTTCTTATCTTTGAATGCTTAATCTAATAGGAACAGCTATTCAGAGTTGGAGCAGCTTATTGGCATTTTAGCCTTGTAAATATTTGTCACTGCATTAGTAAAGGAGAGAAAAAAGTGTTGAGAAAGAGGCAGAATCCTCTTCCCGTCCATCAATATTACTTGCTAAAATTTTTGGAAAGCCTCTTGTAAAATGTAGAGCGATGCATTTCTCTGAAATCAACCATTTGGAGAATGAATTTTCAAAATCAGTTTCTAAACCCTAACAATATTTGGACTCACTCTTTTTAAGAAATTGAATTATCAACCTGCTGCTTTTAAGGAGGCAGATTGTCCAAATTGGTCTTTTTATTTTTCCTGTCTTTGGGTTTTTGTCAGTTTTTTTCTGATCACTTTTTATGTTTAATTGTCTTTTTGTTTTGTCTGTTGTGTACCAAAGTGGGTTGGTGCCTGATCCAAATTTCTCCTCATTTTTTTTCCTTGTTCAGGATTTTTCTAATTTTATCCCAGATAGTTCTCAGCTGGAATACACTCAAGAGTGCAAGGTATGGGCTGTACCCGTTCGTAGCTGGTCTGCATGTAACTGCGTGGGTTACGCTGTGGAGGTGCCTGGTAGTGTGGTAACTGAGAGCACAGACCGGAAGTCAGACTGCCTGGTGCTTGGACGTGCCGCCTGTGGGCTCTGTGACTTTGGACAGGTTTTAAGCCTGTTTCTGCTTCTGAAGATGTAGTCGGGAGGATGGAATGGATGGTGGATGGTGCGCGCCTAACCATGTCTGTACTCTGTGGCTGCTGTCTTCTTGCTGCCCCTGGGCCGGCACCTCCGGGTCAAACCCTGGATTCTTTTCACAGCTGCCTCTTTGGAGGTTTGTGGGAGCGGAGGTTTTTCTTTTCCTAGTGATGTTTTCTTTCTTTGATTTACCCTTGTCGTGTCCTTCCTCTTTCTTTCCCTCAGTGTAGATACTAATCCATATTAATTAGATTTGCTGGGCATAATAAACCAGGCTAGAGAAGGCTCACCTAAAAGTGGCAGTGTGGTATCCTGGAAACTAGCAAAAGCTGCTAGTGGATGGGTATGGCTTTTGGCATCTTCGTAATGGTTTTGCTGAATGGAGTTCAGTGTGGGCTCTTCAACAAGGAAAGGCACACCTGCCAGATAACTGACCCCTCTGCAGACCTGCAGTTCCTCTGTGTACAGCACAGGTGACTGTCCTAGCCCTGTCGGCCCTCAGGCTCAGGGCACTGCTGTTCACCAGGTGAGTTGGGCGTGTGGGCTCGAGGCCCCTGGCCCCCAAGCCCATTTTGGTCAACACTCACTGAGAACCTTTAGGTCTTTATACTTTTATAATGGCGGTTTTAAAGTGTGTTTCACTAAGATAGCATCAGCTGCCTTTTGGTTCCTAAAGGTAGAAGTTGGCATCCGAGCGCCTTTCTGCAAAGCTCAGGCGGTTCCTTCTGCTGGGTTGACCAGAAGAATTAGACTCAATGAGGGGCTATAGGTGCAAATCTGGGAACACTGCGTTTAAAAGGAAGCTTGATTTGTTAGTAACTTTTCTTAAAGAGTAATACAGGGTAAGCTTTTGAAGAGATATATGTTTTTGTTATTAATTTAAAAAAATCTGTAATTCTTTTCAGACCAAGAATGCCAACATACTAGGATTCTGCTGGACCAGTTCCACTGAAATTGTCTTCATCACAGATCAAGGAATCGAATTTTACCAGGTATTATTTATCTCATGTTTGGAGAATGGTCTGTAATAGCATTTTGGCAGCTTTGTGAATTCAGCACTAAGTAGATATTTTGAGATTCTAGAACTTTAGTCTCTTGGTTGGGTTTTAAATCTTTTTTTCTATTTAGAAGTAACACAGGTTTTTTGTAAAATGTTCAAACATTACCAAGTTATATGGAAAGTAAAAGTTTCCTGTATCCCTAGAAATAATTCATATTAACACTGTGGCCCTGGCTGGTGTGGCTCAGTGGATTAAGTGCCAGCCTGCAAACCGAAAGGCCAGTTCGATTCCTAGTCAGGGCACATGCCTAGGTTGCGGGCCAGGTGCCCAGTTGGGGGCATGTGAGAGGCAACCGAGAGATGTATGTCTCACACATCAATGTTTCTCTACCTCTCTTCCTCCCTCCCGTCCCCTCTCTCTAAAAATAAATAAATAAAGTATTTTAAAAAACCCAGTTTGGTGCATATTCCTCTGTCTTTTTCTACACACAAAGGTTTTGGGTACCTTTGTGACTGCCTTTTTTTTTTTTTTTGGCCTAGCAGTGTGTCTTGGACATCTTCCCGCATTTTATTCTGACTGAGTTGTGTTCTACTGTGTGGATGTACTAGTTTATTTAACCAATTCCTTATTGGTGAGCATTTGGCTTGTTTTCAGTTTTTGCATTTATAAACGGTCTCCAGTGACCATGCTTGCACTTTTACAAGTACTGTAGGAATCTCCACTTCTCACACCTTTGCTGGAACTGGGTGTTACCAGTCTGTAGACACTCGTCAGTCTAAGAGGTGGGAAGGCATTCTGATTTACGCTTTTCATCAATAGGGGGCTAAGCATGTTTTCAATTCGTGTGTCGTCCATTTGTATTTCCTCTTCAGTGAACTGCCTCTTTGTCTTAAAGGAAAATTTTGTATTGTGGTAAAAAACATGTTACAAAATTTACCATCTGTTTTTAAGTGTGCAGTTCAGTACTGTTCAGTATATTCACATTATTGTGAAATGGGTCTCCAGAACTTTTTCGTCTTGCAAAACTCAAACTGCCTTCCCATTAAACAACTCTGCTTTCCTCCCTCCCGCAGCCCCTGGTAACCACCATTTTACTTCACGTTAATGAGACTAATCTAAGTGACTCATATAAATGGAATCATATAGTAATTATACTTTGTGACTGGCTTATTTTATTTACTATAGGTACTCAAGTTTCATCCATGTTGTAGTACATGTCAGAATTTCCTTTTCAAAGCCAAGTAATATTCCATTGTTTGTATATGCCATATTTTTTCCCATTCATACATTGATGGACCCTTGGGTTGCTTTCACCTTTGAGCTCTTGTGAATAATGCGGCTGTGAATGTGGCTGTGTAAGTATCTCTTCAAGATCCTGCTTGAAGAGACCCTTTGTCTTCAGGTCTTTTGGGTATCTACCCAGAAATGAGACTGTCGGATCATATGGTAATTCTGTTTTTAATTTTTTTCGGAATCGTCATACTGTTTTCCATAGCAGTTGTGCTATTTTACATTCCCACCAGCAGTGCAACAAGGGTTCCATTTCTCCCCATCCTCACCAGCACTAGTCGTTTTGTTTTTTTTTAATCAATGATAGCCATCCTTCTGGCTGTGAGATGGTGTCTCATTATGGTTTTCATTGCATTTCTGTGATGATTAGTGATATTGGACATCTTTTCATGGCTTCTTGGCCATTTGCCCATGCTCTAGAGAAATGTCTTATCAAGTCCTTTGCCCATTTTTTAATTGGTTATGTTATTTTTGTTGTTGAGTTGTTGGAATTCTTTAGATATTCTGGATGCTAACCCTTTAGCAGAGGATGATTGGCACGTATTTTCTCCCATTCCACAGGTTCCCTTTTCACTCTCTTGATTGTTTACTTTGATGCCCCTGCCTCTTCATCTTTTTATTGAGCTGACAAACAAACAAAGTCTGTTTGTTTGTTTTTTTTTCTGTAAAATAAAAGACACATTTTTCATTTTCACCAATAACTTGATTGATTTGGATATGTTGAGTATGTTGGCTATGTCTCACTATTGGCTTCTAGTGGGTAGAGGCCAGGGGTGCTGCTAAGCATCTCCCAGTGCATCAGACAGCCCCACAGCAAAGAATTATTTGGCCAAATGTCGGTAGTACCAAGAAATTTTGCAAACCATTTTTGACATGTTTGATCAGTTACAGCACCTTCTCCATACAGTGCACAAATCTTCTCTTGTTGTTTCAGTTGTGTTTTTACCTTGCTTGAAATAATGAAGCATAATGTGCCGAAAATGTTGTGTATCTTGTTCCATCTTCAATATTAAAATGGCTACACACAAATGTACCAGTTCTGGAAAGTTTTTTAAAAAATGCATGCCAATGTGACAGCTGTCACAATACAGTCTAACAAAATTGTTTTAAATGAAGTTAAAGGCAACTAAGCGCAACTAGAGCCATCATGTGGAAAAAACTGCACAAACTTTTTGGCCAATGCAATAATGTGTTCCAACTGCCTGACCTATTGAGAATACTTCTGAGATCTCTGAGTGGAGCTAATGCAGGGCATGTTAGGACTCATTCGGGTTTGAATTCTGTTGACCTATCGAAAGCAGTATAATTTAGAATCTGTGGATGGAGAAAATACACCTGCGTAAGCAAACCTCAGAGGTTCATGCCGTAGTGCTTTACTGTGCTTTACTGTAGGGTTGTCATTAAACCTTTGCCATGAGCGGCAGAAAGAAAACAAATGTCGAAGTCATCCCACACACAGAAATGGAACTGCCTGTGTGACGGCGCGGAAAGGGGACGGCCGGACTGCTTTGGGGAAGGGTTGCCGGGCCATCGTCTGTAAGGATGTGTTCTGTTCTCTGTGGTGGGAAAGTATCTGTCAGAGCATCTGGATGGTCTTCAGAACTTCGAGAAATAAGTTAGGAAAAGTAAATAAAAACACAGCTCCCCCCAAACCAACCAACCAAAAAGAAATGTAAAAAAGAGAATTCTAGCACATCTCTTCATCATGCCTGCCTTACCAAGAAACTCCTGCTGCCCAGCCCAGACTTCCACGTCAGGTCTCCAGTTCCGTGTTCTATGAGCTCAGTGTCTTGGGGGCTCTATACAGTGTTCCTTAATGTATCAGAACGTTTAAAGTGTGTTTAATATTTGCCTTGATTTTAAAATACTGACTTTGCATGCAGAGTCTCATGAGCACATCTGTTAGAAAAAGGGAGCTGCTCCCAGATTCAGTGGGAACTGGAATCAAGATGGGACCAGCCGAAGGCTAATGCTGCAGGTCGGTCTGTGGCTGGTGTAGTGCTCTGGGCCTGCGAGGCGTGGATTTGTTTGGATCATGTCCCCAGTGAGTGACGGTGTCGCCGCTTTTTGCTGTTTGGGGGATGGTGCCTGAGAATGTGCAGGTCCAGACCTGGGTCTTGTGGAGAAATGGCCTTCCCCCCACCATAACTGTGTGGCTGGTGAGGCAGGTCGTCTCCCCTCCCTGGGCCTTATTTTCTCTGCCAGATACCAGTAGGCCAACGTCTCTTTCTGATGAGAACATATGAGCTAGGTTTGTAAAGCACTGAGCACCAGCATTGATTAAGTGGTAGCTGTAATAAAAAATAATTTTTAGTTTAATTTACTGTTTTTTTCTGCTTCTTATTTTTAAAAATTTATATCCTTCTGAAATTTTGCTGTTATTTAAATGAAGATTCTGTTTCTTGAACTTTGCTTCAGGTATTACCAGAGAAACGAAATCTGAAACTCCTGAAGAGCCAGAATATCAATGTGAACTGGTACATGTACTGTCCCGAGAGCACTGTGATCCTGCTGTCCACCACAGTCCTTGGAAACGTGCTGCAGCCCTTTTATTTTAGGGTAAGTGTGAGCCTCCTTTTAAAAAAATTGTTCCCCTCTCCCGCCCCATTCCTTTAACATCTGAAAGTGCTGCATACTTCAAAGGGGCTGGTCCTTCTAAGGATAATAACCCTGCTGCCTCTGATCACTAGAGGGCACAATGTACCGTCCCCACACCTCCAGGAATGACTCATTGTGTGGGGACAGTCCTGTGAGTAAAGCACATGGAGTGTGTATATCCTCAGTGATTTTATGTAGGGAATGCAAACATCAAAGGGGTTTAATAAACTTTTCCTAAAACTTTCTTCCCCCCCACAGGCTGGCACTATGTCAAAACTGCCCAAGTTTGAGATTGAATTACCAGCTGCGCCTAAGTCCACTAAACTGAATCTTTCTGAGAGAGACATTGCGATGGCAACGATGTATGTTTATCTTTTGACAGACTTCCTTTTGTAATTGCTCTTAGTGATACAAGTAATAGAAGCTCATTGTCAATACTCCAGGGCTGCTCTTCCCTTAGGTGGCCTTGGACCACACAAGGACTTCCCCTTCCTGTTTAGTGTCTAGATCTTATGACTAGATTTTAGGAATGCCATCTTCTTGGCATTCTTTTTTGATTTTACTAGTTTTGTGGTCTTAGGAAAGTTTTTTCACCATTCTAACCTGATAAAATGAGAACATTGAACCATTTATTTCTTGGGTATATCTTAGTTTTGGAATTTTTCTTGTATTCTGTCATTGAAGTTTATCAACTATTTTTTTTTTGCTAAAATATATCCTAATCGTTCTAAATTAGAACATAGTTTTAAAGTTTTCTTTTTATCTAACCAACATGAAACTAAATTACTTATGTAGGAAGGTATATTTTCAGTTGGGAATGCCAGTCTCTGAATTTTTAAGCTTTATTATGAAAAGTTCAAACACACTAAAATAGAGACCAATACAAACCTGCACTATAATCCTAATCAACAGTTATCAAAATTTTGCTTCTAAATTACTTCTGATTCTTCTATGGCCTAAAACAGTGGTTTTTAAACTTAAAAAACTTTTAGTTACAATGACCCCTACCTTTCTTTTTTTTCCAAAGGAAATCTGTGGCTTCTTGGTTTAGAAAACAAAACGAGAGCAATCCTGGCCAAAGTGGAGGTGGGACCCACTCCCTTCCTGTCGGTCCACTCCTCATTCCTGTGACAGTTCATAGCACAGTGTTAGCCACTAAAATAAAAGTGTGCGTGCAGGAACTGTTCACACCACATTTATTAGATGAGGCATAAAAATGAAGAGTGACTATATTTTCCTGTCATTAAGGAATTTATTCATTGTACAAAACTTGGAAAATATAGAAAGTTAGAGGAAAAGAAATGGGACCTCACTTACTACTCAAGGATAATTATTAACAACAGCATGTATTTCCAGTTTTTGCATATTATGTATAAGTTTGTATTTTTCTTTTAAAATATTATGATCAAGCTATAATTAGTTTTGCATCCCCCTTTCACTGCACTTTATAATAGGCTTTTTTTTTTACTAACTGCACTTGCTTTGCAAACAATTTCGTTGGCTGCAAAATATTACATTAAGTGACTGTTTCATAAGTTACTTAACTGTAGCCTTAGAATTCAGCACTGAGAACGGAGGAGTTTCAGACTGCCACGGGTGACATGCCTCTCTCTTCTCTAATCAGCTACGGACAGCTCTACGTTCTCTTCCTGAGGCATCATTCGCGGACCTCCAACAGCACGGGAGCGGAGGTTGTCCTGTATCATCTACCACGGTACACTTAACGCTCTCCTTCCTCTTCCTTCGATCTCAAAGTCTGAACCAAAGCTTGTTGACCTATTTCTTGACCTCTTTGTTATCCTACAGAGAAGGTGCCTGTAAAAAGGCGCACATACTAAAGTTAAGTCGGACGGGGAAGTTTGCCCTGAACGTGGTGGATAACCTGGTAGTCGTTCACCATCAGGACACGGAGGTATGAGCTGTGTGGGCTTGTCTGGTCTGCATTAGCACAAGTCAGGCTCGCTCAAAAGAGTTGTGAAGAGTGACAAAACATTCGGAGCACAGACTAGAAAGTGGTTTTTATGCTGGAGGTTTTGGAATTCTAGATGGAAATGGGCTCGGTATTTTAGGTGGCTTAGAGAAAAACAGTGATTTCATATCAGTTGATTAAAGATAATTAAAAACTATTTCAGATAATAGCACATGAGCAGATTTGACTTTGGAGCAATTATGTGGTTGAATCAACTAAACTGGGAGTACCCTGCAGAGCCAGTGTATTACATGAGCTCTGTACTTCCTTTGTGAGTATAGATGATAATGGCTTTGAGGCTCTATGGCCCAAGAAAAAGAACTAGAATGGCAGTAGACAAGCCACTTCCCAGCCATGTCTGTAGGAGGGTGGTGACACCCATATCTCTGACTAATGAAGATGTTGTCACTGAAAAAGATCTGCTTAAATCACTTAGAGCTCTTCAAAGGAAGCGTGTTGTAAACGTCAGGAGTATTTGTTAGAGTACATAAAAATGTAAAAGAAAGTTGTAATGTCATACCAAATTATTCCTCAAAGAACTAGATGGTAGGGATGGGACGCAAAGAGACTTTTTAAACAAATCTGAAATAGCAAGGTGCGAGGCGATGAAAGGGTTAAGCCAACCTGTGATCTGTGTTGGCGTCACAGTCTGATCTTTTTCTCCACCTCAGACGTCGGTAATATTTGATATCAAGTTAAGGGGAGAGTCCGATGGCACCGTCACCTTCCATCACCCAGTGCTTCCTGCTCGATCGATACAGCCCTATCAGATCCCCATGGCAGGTAAGGGGGAGTCGCGGTGTAGCTGGGGGTCACGTTCCAGATGGGGTGAGGAGGCTGTGCAGAGGTTCCCAGATCTGTTCGCTTTGTGAGTGACGTTCTTTTCTAAATTTTTTTTACTAATTCTATCAGCTAAAATTGTGTTGTCGTGAAACATATTTTATAAGATAAATGGATCTTCTTCTTAAGAAAACAGAATGATTTCTCTTCTCTGAGCTTTAAAATGGAGAGTTGTGATTACCCACTGAAGCTGAAGCTGGAGCTGAAAGATTTTTAAATGTTGCATAAGCCCTTGACAGTTTCTGATGGCCTGTGCTCTGTAACCCTGAGATTAAATTTGGCCACTGTGGCTATTTGAATATGGGGTCACTTTCCTTATCTTTCTTATGTTCTGTGTCATAGTTATGATAAATATGCCCTCTCTCCTGACTGATGGTCACAGTAAGTGCTTAAGGCTGTGGTTCTCAGATTCTTTTTTTTCTTTTTTTTAAGAGTTTAAGGTAAGCCCTGGCTGGTGTAGCTCAGTGGATTGAGCACGGGCTTGCGAACCAAACAACTGCGGTTCGATTCCCAGTCAGGGCACATGCCTGGGTTGCAGGCCAGTTCCCAGCAGGGGACGCACGAGAGGCAACCACACATTGATATTTCTCTCCCTCTCTCCTTCCCTTCTCCCCTAAAGATAAATAAATAATTTTTTTTTTTAAAAAGAGTTTAAGGTAAGAGAGTTTATTAGTGAAGTAGTGGCTCAGAGGGAAGGCTACTCCACAGGCAGAGCATCCTCACAGGCTGTTGTGGGTCAGTTGTAGCTGAAGAGGTGCAAGCGGGAAGTTCAAGAAGGAAGGAAGTCAGCATTTTAGGAAAGAGGAAAGAAACCATTTAGTTCCTTTAGCCTGTGCCTAGTTGACATCAGATAATATCCAGCTCTCCTAAAGGAGATTGTAGTACAGGATAAGTTAGTTGAAGTTTCAGTGTGTAAACCATAAAAGGCACACACTGAAACTTCAGTAGCAATGTATTCATCTTAAAGGGAACGGTCCAGTAGCATTGGTGGGTTGGCGCGGCCCGCAGTCAGGATGTCCTTGCACCTGTCACAGAGACAGTCCAGAGCAGGCTGCAGCTGATGGTTCAGCAAGAGCACCGCCTCTGGCCTGCCGTGCCAGTCTTGCTGGGTCAGCCAGAAGCTTCGTGACTCCCTGGCAGAGCTTGTAAGGAAGGAGGCAGTTCCCACGTTTGGACTGGCCTTTTGGCCTTCTGTGTTCTTTCCAGCTCCTTTTTTCCTTAACAATAATGCTGGCATTACTGGCATACCTAGTTTTACTGCGCTGGGCTTTATTGCACTTAGTATGTGTTGCATTCCCCCCCGCCCCCAAATTGAAGGCAAGGCCTTCCACTGGCAGAAAGATGATCACTTGCTCTCCCTACCCCTTGACTCGTCTCCTTCCCATTCCCCTCTGCCCAGCAGAGGTTGGGGGGGACTTGGGAATCAGACTTACAATATCTTGGAGGTATGCCTGTGAAAGAAGAGATTGTATCAAGTGTTTTACCTTGTGTCTGCTGCTTACTTGTCATTAAGGTAATTGCTGGTGAATTGGGGAAAAAATAACTCTTAAACATTTAAAACTCTGTTATTATTGTTTAGGACAAGTTAGAAGGCAGTCAGATCCTAAGCGGTTAGTTATAATAAAGCTAATGCCAGGTGTGGTCAAAATTATGTCCAAGACTAAGATTAATAAAAATTTCAGGAGTCTATCGAATCTCTGGGCTTGTACAGTGTGGGCCTGTGAAGCATATTTTAAGGTTGATGCCATTTTGTTTTGTCACCTGCTAGACTGGAAGCCCCTTGCAGGCTTGTAGCATCTTTGTATCTGGCCCACCTTGTGTATTCAGCAGCTTTTGGGAGTGCCAGTGGCCCTCATTTCTCCCCATTTTTGGTTTCTTTGACCCCTGGTTCTCACTGACTCCACATTAGGACCACCTGGGGGCTTTAAAAACCAGAGCCATGTGGCTCTCACTGAAGACAGTGTGATGGGCAGCCAGCGTTGGGTTCCACACCTAAGATCCTGTGCTCTTAGGTTCCAAATGCACGTGTTCTTTGCTCCAGCTTATCTGAGGGGTTCCTTTCCTCTTCGGGGAGTCGGTTCAAAATCCCCGCCTTTTCCAACCAGCTGATTAAAACTCATGTTTTGATTGTGCCTGGGTAATTGGAACAGAACCGAGAATCATGTTTCCTTTATAGGGCTGCATTTCTCAAGTTCACTGTAGGCTGCCTGCCTGACACATGACTGTCACTGGTAGTTTTGAGTCCCTGTCAGGAGGGCTGCTGCCCTGCTTTCCAGACCAGATCTCTGTGCCCGGACCCACTCCTGTGTGCAGTGGAGAACTGAGCTGATTATTTAAATGATTTAATTGAGCTAAGTAAACCAAAACACTTGTATTCGAAATGTTCTCAGTGCGTTATCAGAGTATTTGGTTTTGAGTCATCCAGGTACATCACCTGGTTCTTTCATGTGTATGTGTAAATGATGATGACTCATCCTTGGTTAACAGAAACAACACTGAATGAGATGCTTTCTCCTTCTGGGGAGGACAGTTTCTCCGCTTGTCCTCAACTTCCTCTTTCCTCCCTGTGTGTTATCAATGGGACATGCCAGTTCACTTCTTCCTTGTTCAGCTACAATCGGATAAACATGTACTGAAGGCCTTAAAAAGTATTACATGTCACATCTTAAGTACTAGTATTGGCAGCATTTTCCGGTTGCATCCTCAGTCCTTACACACTTATGTTTTCTTCATTGTAGGTCCTGCTTCTGTGACCAGCCAGTCTCCTGTCCCGTGTAAGCTCTGTATCCTTGACAAAGGCCTCGGTGCTGTGTGCAGAGGGCAACTATTGTCCCCTTACCCTGGTGTTTCAGAGGCTCCCGAAGCCGTGCCCTCAGGAGCCCAAGTGGGGAGCTTTCCTAACCACCGAGGGGCGGGCATTTGGAGCAGCCTCAGCAAATGGGCAGAGGCAAGTGCTAATTGGAGCTGGGTTTGCCTTTTGTTTTCATCTCGTCTGGTTTAGAATTTCCTATAACATGTAGATTCTTCATCCTGGATCGTCTTTCAACCTGACATCATTATCAGCGCAAGCCAAGGTGGGTCAGAGGGGATGACTGTCATGTTAGAGAAAAAATAGTGCTTGCTGACTTTGGATGACATTGGTAGCCAGTGATGTTTTGAAGCTGAATCTGAGGGAAATGACCTCTCCTTTCAACCTGGGAGCGGGATTATTTTTCACTTTATCCTCTTTTCTCTACTATGTGTATATTTTATCACGAACATATACTGCTTTTATAATTAAAACAACTAAGAATTACTGCTCCCCTGCTTTAAACAACCTCATGTCTGTCCATTCTGAGAAGGCAGCCCCACAGCACTGTAAGCAGGCCCCCCTTCTGGGCCCCCGCCAGCACGCCCACCCGCGCCTGCATCCCTTTCCGTTCTGCACGTGCCTGGGGCTGTGCTCACTGTGCCAGGGAAGCCTCCCGTGGGATGTGAGTTGTTTCTTGCTTGGTAACCCTCTAACACCTTGCATCTTTCTCTGTTGGAGTACTTTCTGCATTAGTCTTCAGCCATCTGAGTATTTTCCCGACTTGCCCCCTGGGATTCTTAAGGAATCAGTCCTGATGACCTGGGCAGCATCCACAGTCTATAATGAATTCATTTCTCTCCTCTCCACCCATGTACAAGCTCTGTACCAGCCACGGGAGAATTGGGGAGGGGTCGCTTACATCATTCTTAGTGTACTGTTCAATTCTCTTGTGGATCCCCAAAGGAGAAAGGCTGTTCCTGCCTGCCTGGCAGTGTGGGTGTTCAGGGAATCCCTGGATTGATGGGTGGATGAACTATGAAATCCCTTTGGAATTACCTTTGACTAATCAGCCAGTGCAGGAGAGACAGGAGTACGGGACTGAAGTTAATGCTGAGTGTTAATGTCCTTTCCACCATTAAGGATAAAAGGGGGCTAAGTGTGGGGAAGGAGCTGCTCTGAGTTGATGTAGGAGCTTGTCGCCCCCGTACTTAGGGAGCTATACCATTGATACACCTCTGAACGAGAGGGTTACTTTGTTCTAAGGAATCAGCCGGGCACACAGTAATTTGGCCGTCCGTCCATCCTTCTGTTGTCAGACAGGTCCTGAATGTCCTAGTAACTATGCTTTGATTTGCAAGAAAAAGCCATTGACTGCTTTGCAGTACTTTTGGGCTCTTGTTCTGGTTTGAGTCGTATGATTACATTTGCTGCTTTTTAAATCCAGGTTACCTCTGGAACCTCCAAGTGAAACTTCAGCCCATAGTAAACCTCTTGCCAGATAAAGGAAGACTGATGGACTTTCTCCTGCAGAGAAAGGAATGCAAGCTGGTCATCCTGTCTGTCTGTTCACAGAGTAAGTGGATAAATCCTTTCCTGTTGGTCTGATTCTAGCCTGTGCTGCCCAACACCTTTCACTGGAAGCCGGGACGCCTTTTTGTGTCTGGTCTGAAGCCCCATTCCTCATTTAAAGCTTGGGCTATATAAGCCTCTGGAAAGGCTAATAAACATAAAAATTACTTGTAGGGACTTTGGTAGAAAAGGCTAAATAGTAAGTAGGATGGTTCCAGGTAAAAGCAAACTCGAGTCTGGGCATGTGAGTGTCGGGCCCACCATCTGTAGTTTTAAGACGCGTTTCAGAATTCAAGCCACTGACTGCATAGTATCTACTTTGAGGCTCTCCTAGGGATTTGTTGTCCTAGCTCCTTTTTTCAAGTAACCAGAAAGGGCTGGTGAGTGAGTTGAAGGTTTCAAGTCTCTAAATGAGACCATGTCTTTGAATGCCCTTTAAAGGTATATATTTGCACTACTGAATAGCCTTTTGGGTTTAGTTTTTTTAATCATAGCGGCAAGTTCTGAAGTTGACGTGGGTGGTTGACCTCTGCAAACGTTGATTCTTTCCAGTGTTGAGTGAGGCAGACAGAGCAACACTGCCTGTGATAGCCACTGTTTTTGACAAACTCAGTCATGAGTATAAAAAGTACCTGGACGCTGAGCAGAGTTATATGATGGTAAGTTATATGTCCACCCCTACCCCCGTATATTTCTAAGTAATTCTAATGCAAGATTCTGAGGGAACGAGGCTGTAGTGGGAGCAGTAAAACCAGAGTCCGTGCATCCAGCCTGAGGCTGCATCTCACTGAACGCCTCCACCCTTTGTTTGTTTGTTGTTAATGTTTGATCTTATGTGTAGGTTGACCCTTGGTCTTACCTCTTTCATAGATGAAACTGGTCTCATCATTGTATTATTTGTTTTTATACACAATTCTGCCAACTCAGAACCTACACTTAATTAGAAATGGAATCATTTGTCATGTCTTTTTTTCTTTCCTGTTAGGATGTAATGGCAATAAAAATAAGACTTATCATGGAATTTAGTCAGTATCCTATCAGTGATGATTAAATATTTGCACCGTGCTTTCATTTGGTGGGCTGAAATGTTTGTTGTGAAGGGCTGGGGGCATTACATCACTTATTACAAGGTTTGCTGTAATGTGAGTGCATCCTATCATCTGAAGCTAGAAAGAAAGAAGTTTAGGACAAGTGGAATGAAGGATTTCACTTGAAGGATCTGATTACCTAAAGCTAAAAATGGAAGTGGTTTTAAACAACAGAAAATCCAGAACTCCCCTCAACCCCAGCTACTCAAGGATAACAGGACTGATGCAGGTTGCTGAAGGTGGCCTGGTGACCTCGGAGCCCATGGGTCCCTGCCTTCTGTCAGACATGGTTTTGGGAAGGGGGAAGGCTGAGCTCTTCTAGATCCTTCTCTCAGTCCTGCCGCTTGTGTACTGGGCTCTGGGTATCAAATGGCAATTTCTGTGTGTTCCTGCTCTGCGGCTGTTAGGTTTCATAAACCCTTGCCAGTGAAGAGTGTGGTCCACCATCTGCAACACCAGAGCACCTGGTACTTCTTAGACATGGGGGTTCTCAGGCCACCCCAACAGCACCTGCAGAATCTGCATTGATCTCAGCTGCTTCACAAGTTAGGTGAAGCAGTCAAGACCCTCTCAGGGCTCTCCTATTCAATAATATTTGGGGAGCCTTTCTGATACCCTTTAAAAAAATCTAGATACAGACTCATTATACAAGTGTTCACTTAATGTAGGATTAAGGCTTCATAAAACAAAGATGTAGCAAGCCATTTCATTTTATTAGATAACACAGGCCAGAGAGTCTGTGATTAATAAAATTAAGAGTGTTATTTTTAAGAGGTTAAAAACAGTATGATGGCTCCTTAAGAGAGACTATGACTTACACTTTTTAGTTCCATCCAACATAACACTCATTCTTTTCAAGATGATCAGCTCTTGGCTTTCTATTTCTGGACTCCTCCCCAAAGAGCACAGGGAAAGTAGTTGTGTCTAAGTTGTGAAATAAGTGTCACGCCTGCTCAGATTTGAGGTTCACAGCATCTAGAAATCGAGTTTTTTTGGATTTATTGCAAACGCAGCGTTGCCGAGATGATTCAGATCACGTTGGTGATTTATTGCCTAGGCAGTGGAAGCAGGGCAGAGCCGGAGCAGCCCACTCCTCAGAAGGCCGGCGCGGACCCAGGCTGTGGTGGACCAGTCTGACATGTACACCCACGTCCTGTCGGCGTTCACGGAAAAGAAGGCAAGTGATGGCCGGAAGAAGCCGCTGCTTCTGGCCAGGAGAGTCTCAAAGGAAAGATCATTTGAAGGGAATTCAGGAAAACTAGAACTCATGTGATTTGAATAATAGGATTGCTTTGGGCGAGGACCTAGTTTTGATAATATGGGGAAGGTTCTGGAGGGATTTGTGCAAAACAAGCCAAACAGGACTGGGCCAATTTAAAAGGAAGAAAAAGGGGAGGGGGAGAAGCAAGGTATTCCGTGTAAGCTCCTTTGACGGTTCTAAGACCACTTTTGTTTTCTGCACAGGAGATGCCTCATAAATTTGTGATAGCTGTCCTGATGGAATATATTCGCTCTCTCAACCAGTTTCAGATTCCAGTACAGGTACCTGCCAATCAGTATTGTGATCCCAAGTTAGAGGGGCAGAGGAATGTTTTTAAAAAGTAACAGCACTGTCTGTATCTTAACGAACATGACTGTTTTATATGTTAAAAGGGTCTGCCAGCCTGACTCGAGTTCTGAGCGGCTTTTCTGATGTCACCGGGTTGTTCTTAGAGAAAGTGGTCTGTGTCCAGGGGCTTCTCTCACCTGCACGCTGACCCAGTTCTCTTAATAACGGAAACTTTGGTCAGAGTAGCCCAGTCCTCGACAAAGCCAGCCGCCAGTCTGTTGTAGTCGAGCGGTTTGAAAACGGCTTTCCTTCTGTTTGTCCTTAGCATTACCTGCACGAACTCGTCATCAAGACGCTTGTCCAGCACAACCTCTTCTATATGCTGCACCAGTTCTTGCAGTACCACGTCCTTAGTGACTCGAAGCCTTTGGTACGTGTTGCCAGATTTTTGCCTCAGTGATTAAACACTTAACAGTTTAACCTTCCAACCTCTGAGGCTGAACAGTCTGAAAACCTGTCTTCCAGGCCTGTTTGCTGTTATCCCTGGAGAGTTTTTATCCTCCTGCTCATCAGCTGTCTCTGGATATGCTGAAGGTAAGACGCAGCCAAGCTTCCAGTTGAATAAATACCTATTCCTGTTGCTTGCATTTATCTGGACTTTTCTCTTTCTAGCGACTTTCGACAGCAAATGATGAAATAGTAGAGGTTCTTCTTTCCAAACACCAAGTGTTAGCTGCCTTGAGGTTTATCCGGGGCATTGGTGGCCATGACAACATTTCTGCGCGAAAATTTTTAGATGCCGCGAAGCAGACTGAAGACAACATGCTTTTCTATACCATATTCCGGTTTTTTGAGCAGCGAAACCAGCGTTTGCGAGGGAACCCTAGTTTCACACCAGGTGAGGTGGCGGCAGCAGTGAAGGGACCGGGAGCGACCACAGACTCTGTAGTAGGAGGACGCTGGTGGCTGGCGGGCGGCAGCCTTTTGGTTAGGAGACCAACCGACTGCAGTTTTTAAAGAACAAAAGTTGTATCAGTCTGTCTAACCCTTAGCCTATTATTTGTAGTATGAATGAAGTCAGTGTGTTAATGGATCTGAATTACGCTTTGGAACTTGAAGTGTTTGGGGAGGAGAAGCATTTTCAGGGCCAATTCAGGCCGTCTGAACGGCTTATATGTCTGACAGCAGCTTTTGGAATGTCCCTTTCTGAAGAATCAGGAACTGGTGGCCAAGGGTTTTAAATAGCCTGGGGCTTATTAATGTTTCAGGTTTAGGACAGAAACATTGGCAAATCACTCTTATTCCCAAAGTTACGAAATCTAAGGGTGGGGAAGGAACATGTAACTTTATTTCAGGTCTGCCGACTTCTTCCAGCTTGGTGTACAGTGTCAGGGGGCACTCAGCACAACGCCCGGTTAGCTGCTCTACCTGTCTCTCGGGGCAGACGGTGGTTTGCCAGGGGCCGGGACGGCGCCTGACCAGTTTTGCAATGGCATGAGCTGTGTAAATAGAAAGGAGAACTCAAAAGCTGAGGAAAACAAAGTATTTTATGAAAGAATAAGTTAAACCCATTATACACATCTATGAGCTGCAGAGTGTTCATTCTCTCATTCCCTTCTTTTCGTGCCGTGTCTAATGGAGTAAATCTGTCTTCCTTACAGGAGAACACTGTGAAGAACATGTTGCTTTTTTCAAACAGGTTTTTGGAGACCAAGCTCTAATGAGGCCTACAACATTCTGAAATCACTTGCTAGCTTTTTTTATATATAAAAATGTGTACAAAGTTAATTTATTGCATTAATAAAGCTCTTTAAACTACAAAATGTTATAATAAAGTCTATCTGCAACATCCTGAAATGTCACTAAAAATATGGTATAGAATTTGTGAGATGGCTTACTCCTAAAAAAAGGAGAAACATTGCATTGATTGGCCTTCAAAAGAGTGCCAGCAGCTCGCCTCTGCAGGGTCCTCGTGTCAGCCTTCTGCTTGCTGGGGAACTAGGTTTCGTTCCTGGAGGACCGAGCATGCTTCAGTGTCCCGGGCTGCCTTCAGGGTTAGTAACAGTGATTTCCAAGTCAGTTGCATTCCTGAGTTTACAAGTCAAAGCTGCGGCTCTGGTAACACCCAGTGTTCAGCTCGGCCTTGACCATGCAACAGCTGTCCAGAGATGATGGGCCTGCAGACACAGTTCAAAGTCCCCCAACCCTGTAAGGGGTTAGAAATTTAGGAGTTGTTCTCTCTCTGTGCCTTTATATCGCTCTCGAGCGGCCAAATTTTTGGCTTTATTTATTGATGGTCCTGCGAAAGATAAAAGGAATAACTGTATCATTTCCTTGTGAGGAAGGGGGGTAGTTTGTATTGTAATAGAACTACCCTTTCCATCTCCCAGACATTGAAAAAACAGAAAGCCCTCATTTTTATCAATCTATTTCCATGCTTCACTTTAGTCACAAAGCTATAAATCAAGTAAATTAGTACTTCCATAAGTCATTACAGAAGCTGAAGTGGCCAAAAAAGATCGTTAGGATAGACTCAAAGTAACAGCTGAGTGGCAGAGGCACTGTTCTGCCAGAACAGTGAATTGGGGAAATAAAAACTTCAGCTTTGCTGGGTTGTGATCTGGCTGTCCATCACTCAAGGTCATTCGTCTCAGCAAGGAGGAACTAGCTGCCTGGGGCCCTGGCCTTCAAACCCATTCACAGTGGGACTTGAGGGCCTTCTTCCGCAAACAAATCAGGCATCCAGAAAAGTGTTGGCAGTTTCCTAATGAAGTGGTTTGGATGATCGTGGAGCCCTGGATAGGACTATGTTTCTCTCATATAAATTTTTCATTCAAATGACCGATCATTACAAGTTGAAGGACTTCAAAAGACTGCCCCAAGACATCACTTCTTTAGTAACACTTCCTCCATCCCATTTATTCAGATATTTGAATGCTTACCTATATAACTGAGTAAGACAGGAAGGAATATCAGTCCATGCGTGGCTCCCAGTAAGACCATAGCTAAATACATCCTGAAGTAAAATATCTGGAAAATTTGAGACTTGGCAAAGGCCAACACCACAATCCCTCCAAATTTAGTAAGTGTGATTCCACTGAATACCTAAAAGAAAGATGGTGTTAGAAATTGCTTTCATCAATTATAATTGACCATTTCCTAATAGAGGTATTTCTTTTTTAAAAAAATATTTTATCTTTAGAGGGGAAGGGAAGGAGAGGGGGAGAGAAATATCCATGTACGGTTGCCCCTCGTGCATCCCCTGCTGGGAACCGGCCTGCAACCCAGGCATGTGCCCTGACTGGGAATCGAACTGCGATCGTTTGGTTCGCAAGCCCGTGCTCAATCCACTGAGCTACACCAGCCACGGCCTAATAGAGGTATTTCTTAATAGTGAATGAAGGTCAAAAGTCACTGGGGACTGAACCCTAGCTTTCAGAGTTACTGCTAAGTAGCATTATGTTCTACTTAAAATTGTTGTATTTGCTGCTTACGAGTCTGAAACAAAAGGTATTACAAGGATAAAAGCTATATATTCTGCATAGCACTGTTCTGTCTCAAAACAGGTATTTCTCTATATTCTCACATGAAAACTAAGTGTATAGAATTGTTATGAAACAGTTTTAGTTCCTCTGGCTGGACTAGGATGTAGCTGAACTAAAGAGGTTCTCCAGACATCAACTGCAAATTGCTCACGGTGCTCTTGCTTTTTCAACACACATATCTGGCCTGTGCTTTATATTTTTAAAGATTTTATTTATTATTAGAGGGGAAGAGAAGGAGAGAAACATCAATATGTGAGAGATCACATCAATTGCCTCTCACCCATCCCCAACTAGGGACCTGGCCCGCAGCCCAGGCATGTGCCCTGACTGGGAATTGAACTGGTGACCCCTTGGTTCTCGCAGGCTGGTGCTCAATTCATTGAGCCACACCGGCAGGACTGGCCCGTGTTTTAAATGGAAAGACTATTGGCTCTCCCAAATCCCACCTCTCTGTCCCACCTGCTTTGGCCATAACTGCCGTCTACGAAAGGATTTACCAACAGAACAGTTCTGGTGATTTCAGGATGTAGCTATTTCATGAACGGCCTGGAAACTTGTCAAAGGACACAAAGTCTGATTATTTGGGACAGTGCCTTTTTCCTACTGAATTTTAGAAGTTCCTTCTGAGAAACACTCGCTTGCTGAGCTGGTCACCTTACACTGAAATGTCCGCCAGAGTTACTTACAGAACTGCCCATGTGGGAGAGCGCCTCTTCTGCACGTTCCACGCGGCTTCCCTTTGCGCTCATGGTGAACGCTCTCGTTATGTGGCTGCAGAACTCCACGGAGATGCCACAGCTCTGAAAGAAAGGGCTTCCTTTGCTACTGGCCTTTTCCAGCCGAAACTAGAAGCAGCCACCCCTTTACCAGGGAGAGGGGCCCTAAGTCCTCTTTGCCACACACTATAAAGCCCCCATCCCACCAACGTCAGTGTGTCAGGAACTTGTGGAGCCCTCTGGGCGTGCAGCGCCCAGTGCTCTGGTTTACACAGCACCTTTGCCTTCATCAGGGGACACTGCAGAAACCTCTTACGGGTAAGCCGACACACTGTCATTGTTCCTGTAGTTGAGCCTCAATGCCACCCCCACTGAAACAGTGGTTGTGTCTGAAGTACGGGTGTACTGTTTCTGTTTTCCATTAATACCTTCTTGAATGGGCACACCTTTAAGACTAATTGTTAAAATGCACCCGACAATTGCATGGGAAGCAAAAGATAATGGTCAGAGAATTCCATCATGGGTGGGGCAATTCTTCTAAATGAAATGTGGCCATCTTGCTGTTATTAGGCTAAACTTTTTAGTTTTTCAAACCCTTTAGAATAATAAAGGCAGAATACCCAAGTTAGAGCATGAAGTCGCATTTTCACTGTTGGTGTACCATCCAGCCCCAGCTCCATCCAGCCCGCAGCCCCACCTCTCCACGTGTCGGATGAGCAAGGGCAGGGCTTCGTCTGTTATCCCCAGAAGCAATTCCCAGTAACGTGACACAGGCGTTAGGGGCAAACCGCGTGGGCCAGGACTCACCATGACCAAGTTGACCAGGGAAACTGCATTCAGGCTGATGCCCCACAGCCACATGACGCCAAACATGTTGACCAGGATCATGGCGATGGTGACACACATGATCACCGCAGACCACAGTTCACAGCCCAGGAGAACCACGGTCACCGAAAAGATGGCTCCCAGGGACACGCAAAGGTTAAAGATCGTGTCGTCAATAATGGTCAGGTACTGCTCGTAGAAGACGTAGAACACACTGGAGCGGAGGGAGAAGGTTCCGTTAGAGCTCGTTCTCACTTCTGGGAGCTCCTTTCTTCATCCTGCGGCAGACGTGCCTGGCAGAAGGCCTCCCTGTTTTTTAGCAACTCATCTGCAGTAATTCGGCTGGACCTGTGACTGACCACTGACACCCACAGGGGTATTTCATATAAACTTTTTGTTCATAATCCCAATCTATTCTACATACAGGCAGTTACAGAGAATACTTCATGGTATTTTGAAAAAAAAAAACAAGTCCTGATCAAGGCCTGAGAATTACCTCAGGCTAAATGCGGTCTGTGAAGAGCCTGAGGAGAATTTCTCTCTGTTTCTGCAAAGTTAACCAGCTCTGTCCAGGAATGAGGACCCTGCTCTGAGAACTCCTCCCACAGGAAAACAGGCTGCCCCCGCACCAGAACAGGCCAGGACTCCTTTAAGCAAGATCATAGCGGTGAGGAAAAAAGCCCACTTGCTGCTTCTACTTTTCTGTATTTTCCAAATTCAGTATTCCATAAGCAGTATTTGTTTTTATAAATAAAACACTCAATAAGCAAAAAGAGAAATCTCCATTAAGGCACTATCCCAAATACTCAGCAGTCAGGGGTCCCCTCAGTTACTGCCCGGGAACGTCCACGTGGCCCCCTTCATGAGGCCCGGTCTCCAAGCAAGCCCCTGCCGCCCCTCAGCTGCTGTTTTACAGTGAGTCCCTTTCAGAGTGTGAGCGCCATCCCAGAGACCACGTTTTCTTTCTCCAGCACTCAGACCTCAGTTGCTGCACCAGATTCTGGCCCTCCCTGCCCAGCCGCCACCTTCCTGCACACCCTTGGTCGGTGCTTGAAACGGAAAGGTTATCAGCATGAAACCCGGGCAGCAGCAACCCACCAAGGGACCCCCCAGGGAGTGGGCCCTTCCCTCGGACGCCCTCACTGTACCTGTACGGAAACACGCGGTTCTTACTTCCTCCCTGGCTCATGGTTTTGGTGATGTTACCAGCAATGAGGCGGGCTTTTCTCATGGCATCAATGAAGTCAGCAGAGGTCCGAAGCACAGTGTGGTACGTCATGAAGTATGTGGCTCCAACACCTGTGTCATTGTCAAGGATGTTAACTGCCGACCCGTAAGCAGCATGTCCCCTGAGAGAAGACGGTGGCGTCAGAAAGACCGTACTTCGTAAAAACCTGCAGGATCTGAGCACTCAAGGCTAAGTGACGTCATCTGACCCTGGGCTTGGAGGTCAGACCCAGCTCTAAATTTCAGCAACAGGGAAGGCCCTCTGAAAGGGAACGATGAAGATTTTAGCTTATTCTCTTCCACTGTGGCTTTTCTTTACTGCTCTTGGTTTCGTTGGTGTATACTCGCTATTGTTCCTATGTCTGGCTCTGCTCACAATCCAAGTGTTTTTGTACAGAGTTTGCACACTAATGTTGTGTAACAGGAAGTGGGGAAGGGGCAGGGCCCTGAGTGAGATAGCCATGACCTTGGCCTCCAGATTGGCCTTGGCCATGTATAGGCCACGGGGCCCTGGGCAAAGTTACTGAGTTGGGGCTGCAGTGTTGCATTCTACAAATGGGTGTACACCACCCACTCACAGGGCTGAATGGTGAGTTAAGTGAAATAATGCTGTGAGGTGCCTGGCATGATACTGGCACATAGGAGGCTCCCCCGAAGTGGTGGTTATTGCTTCATGAAAGCAGAATTCTCCTGGACTTGTTTTATGTAGGCCAAAGCATTCAGTCTGCAAACAGACCAAGATGCAACATTCATTTCTATTTTATTTTTAGGGATAGTCTTCCCACGGTGCTTAGCATAGCTCTCAAAACACAGATATGATATATGTGGCTAATAAATGATGGGACTCAGGTCAAATGATATATTCTTATGAAAAAACAGGGGTGTCCAGGGTTTACCTGACATATATGTGGATGTTCATCTTTCTCCTATAAAAGCTTCCAAATCCCCCCACACTAGGGAGCCCTATTTCTGGGCCAGGTATCCTGCTTCCATAGGTAACTGGCCGCCTGGCTATACGAACAGGCTGGTGAGAAGCACAGTGGAGCCCAAACCATCTAAACCCGAATCCAGAATGCCGTCCCCAGGGCAGAGATGCTGTCTCACTGACCCATGAACACAGCTGAACAGACCACGTCACATTCTGAAAGGCCGTGTGTTCCTCCAGCCCCTCTGCCCCACCAGTAACCCACACAGAGCCCTGCACCCACTGCCTCGGGCCAGGAGGGCCCGCACAAGCAGAGGGAAGCCTGGGAAACAGATGCTCACGCCAGGATGCCATCAATCGGAAATAATGCAGTTTTCTTTAAAGGCGTTTTAGAGGTTGCTTTGATTTCACAGAAGAATCAGGAAAGGGTGAGGAGTGGGTAGAAAAGAGAACCTTTCCCACACCACTGTTTCTACCCCCAAGCCCTCTCCTAGCTTCCCAGTGCTGACAGAAGTGGGCGCGTACCTGAAGGGCTCAGTGGCACTTACCCTTTGCCGCACTTGGGGTTCGGGTTATCAGAAAGGAACATGGGCAGGAATCTCATGAACTCGCCACCCTGAGGCCTCTGTTTGCCCTCTGGAGTCAGGGGCCGACATCGGACGCAGGCAGGGTCAGCCACTAGCAGAAATGGGGGAAGGAGCCAAGGAGAAAAGAATGGGTGACGATATTTTACTTTAAAGCATTTAAAAATATTGTTAAAGAAATGAGATGAATTCCTTTCCTGAATCTTTTTCCTTATCCAAAAGCTTCAAATATGTGTGATCTCCACAGTCTAAGATTTTTGACATACTATCTTCATCTTAGGCGACAAAAATTTTCTTCCCCGAAACAGGTTTCCTGCTTGAAGGATGACCTCAGCAGGTGTTACCAGAGCCCAGGGTTCCCTGTTTTTATCAGGAAAACTCTAGGATGGCCTCAACACTCCTACGAAACCATGGGCAACAGTGATGAGCACCTGTGAGAAGTTATTGCCGGAGACCAATCGAGAGGCAACACTGGTGCCATCAGGAAAAGATGAAAAACCGCAAAACTCTGATGCCCAGAGCCCCGACTCAGGCCTCGTTCAACCCGCAGCCCAGAAGGGGCGGGCGGGGAACAGGGCGGCAGTGTTTGGGGTGAGCAAGGAAAGGGACGGCAGCGAAGGGACCGGGCCTGGTGTTGGCACGTGAACAGGTGTACATGGCGGTGAACTGCAAATGGTCTTTACACTATAATGTTAAGATTTTTCAGAAAAAAGGGAAAGACTTGGAAAAAGAGACGGAAGTACCTGAAGCATTGCAGAACCGATCTGTGCTATTGTAGACTCTACAGCAAGAAGACTGCGGCTTAATCCAGTCGAAGTAATCGTCAATCCAGGACGAGGGGGCAAAGCCTATTCGGGTACTAGAGAAAAGGAGAGGATATGATGACTGACTTGTCCCACAAGAGAAGTCTTTTTTTTTGTAATGCTGACGTGAGAACACTTTTGTCACTGATTTTAGAGAGGAAGGGAGAGAGAGAGATCAACGTGAAAGAGAAACACCAAATGGCTGCCTCCCAAATGCGCCCTGACCAGGGACTGAACCTGCAACC
>PVKM010014237.1:0-29253 GCA_004027735.1 Carollia perspicillata
GACCAGAACCACTCTCATGGTGGCAAAAGGGCTCCCTTTGGGGTCCCTGGAGCTTCTAAGACAACATCAACACCTCTGCAGAGAGCATAACTCTTCGAAGTGCAAAGTAATGGTGCCTGAGAGACAGCATTTTGGGGCCATGGAACCACTTCCCGAGTTTCTCTTGACCCACTGAGACCCTGCTCTGCAGCCTGCATCATAGAAAGGGCCTCCCTTGAGCATCCCTGGGGTGTGTTCCTTTTCAGTCCCATCACATTCTCCAAGATGCCCTTTATGGGGCATGGGAGGGGCCTCTGTCAATGCAGGTTTCTGTTTCATTAACAGAAACATTTACTAGCAGGGGATTGGGGGTTGGACTTGCCTAAAAATTCAATAATTTTTTCTAATGACATTGCGTAATTAAACAGGTACCTTTGTATTTGGGGGGTGGGTTTTTAACCTGGAGCATAGTTTCTAAGTTAAAATAATAAGCATACTTCGTAATTATCACAGCTGTTGTTTTCCCAACTTTGATGCATTTAAGTGAAGTTCCTATCATTCGTGGTAAGGGAAAAGTTGTAAAGGTAAAAGCTGAAAAAGCTTTTCTGAAGCCAGTGAAGACTTCCTGGTCATGCAGGTCTTCACTGAGGGAAGGTTAGGAGAGTCACCAGAGATGATAATGCCATCAAAGTACTGCGCTGCATATTTAAGGAGACTTGGGAATAATGCAAATTAATATGCTTATTCTGGTCTGGGTTTTATTCAAACACCACACAGATGATACTCAGCAAAAAAAAAAGAAGTAAATCTGAATGCATTCCAGATGGGAACAGGGTTTATTTACTGTATTCAAAAGCAGAGGAGCATTTAAATAGGTTTATTTAAAAAGGAAAAAGAAAAAAAGAAAAGGCAAGACAAGACAAGAAAGAAAAGATGCTTATAGAGTAAAATTCCAGGGCTATCTGCACAGAGAATTCCTGCTGTGAACCACATTCATGTTTAAAAAAAGACCTGCCATCATCCAAGCACGGGTTTTATACCCTTTGTCTTACTCAGTCACATTCTGGTGTACTGATTTTTCAAAATTTGACCCAAATTATAAAAGGATGTTTTGATTTGGAGGACTCACCTCATGGGAAGATTACTTGGTCTTTTTTAACTCAGCAGTTTCCTGTCCTCTGGGAATACAAGGCGAAGTTGAACTTTTCAAAAAAGAATCGTAACTATTCTGCTCACTAATCCAGTTTATGAGAACTCATTCCATCCACCTGGGAATCTGGAAGCCTCGTTGTCAATGGTATTATGTCAGAACAAAAGGTGAAAAGTCTGGCATAGGACAGGGATCCAATACGCCCCACAAAGAGTCTGGACCACAGAGAAGGGAAATGCCTTGATAAAGACACTCGGGCAGGACCCAATCCATCTGAGAGTCTGCCAGGTGCATTTCCTGACACGAGAAAGAAGTGGGAGCTACAGTTGGTGGAGTAAATTCACTTTTGAACAAAGAATTTATTTGACATCCATATGCAAGGCTTGACACCAATTCATTACAAAAATATGTCATCTCACAGCCCAAGGGTCTGCAAATGAAATAGACTACGAGTGATCCAGAAAGGTATATGAAAGGACAATGGCACAGACTGAATATAGCAGTTATCAAGTAACGTCGTCCTATCCTGTGAAGGCGTCAGTGGGAGTCTGGGGATAGACTGGCAATCGTTGGTTTAAGTAGTAGTGGAAGTCTCATGGAAGGTGAGGCTTTCTCCCTACTTGTTATTTGTGAGAGACTTGGATGGAAGGGAAATCCTGAACAAATATTCAGGGGTAGAATGACATCTGAAGTCTAGCAGAGAAACAGAGAGTTAGCTCAGAAACACTTACAGCAAACAGGTATTTCTTCCTCTCCTTAAATAAGGGCAACAGGTCAAATAGACCACACTGGGCTGGGCTGAGCTCAGTTGCGTGTGTTTTCTCACTCTGAAGCCCAAGCTAACGGAGTGACCACCATCTAGGGCACGTTCTCATCAGGGAAGGCTGTGGAAGATGGGGAGCAGGGCTGTGTGCTATCTCTAAAGCCTCTGTTGAGAACCCACACAATGCCATTTCTACTCACTCACTGTTGGTCAAAGCAAGTCCCATGTCCAAGCCCAAAGTCGATGGGCAAGAATAAATATTCCTCCAACTGGAAGGTATCCAAAGAGGTGTGGATGAGTAATTTTATCACAGGGAGGTAGAGAAGAGTGAGGAACAAAAATCTAACCCACCGTAAACCATCAAGGAGGACTGCTTTGATAGATGCGATGAGAGAGGGGAGGACAGTGATCAAGGTTAGGTTGTCCAGGGCTTCTCCAAAAAGGATCTGTACGTACTCAAAGTTTGTCCTGATGTAGAGGACAGTCCGGCAGGGCCAACCAGAGAGATTCACAGGGGTAAGTAGGTCATTTGTCCCGGACACCTAAATCTCCTCTTTCTGTACCCTTTCCTCGCACAGTCACATTATGGGCTCCACCGGCAGCAGCCAACCTCGCCCAGGACCAGGGCCCATCTGAGTGGGTCATTCATAGTCAGTGCTCTTCAAACTTAGCGTTTTGATGTTATTGCCAAATGACCATATATACATAGTCACACAGACAATTTTGACCATTCAGTACAGTTTTAACCCTTTCTTGAGCATTTCCCCCATTTTTAATGAAATAGGAGCTTCGCATCAGAAGTTCCCAGGGACTGTGTCAACTTCTGCAAGGCTTGGCCCAGGAAGACATCTGAGAAGCTGCACCGAGTAGAATAATAATTTCTTCAATGAAATTTCACAGGAGTGCCCAACAGACAGAAATGACACATTCTGGGGTAGGTACCCAAGGGGAATTCCAGGGGTCCCCCAACTTCAACTCCCTCTTCCTGTGGCACCTGAGGGGCTGCTGAGGAACCCCTCTGGTCCAAAGGTCTGACACCCTCCCTGAGTCTCCTCTCTGGAACTTTTAAACAGTGCCCAGTTAGGTCAGGAAAAGGCACAGAGTCCTGACGCTGGAGCCCATGGCTCACAGGGTAGGTCAGGGAAGGCACTGAGAACAGGACACCTCTCTGCCATGCCAGAAATCGTGCCTCCCAGAGGCGGCTGCTCATAAGGTAAACTATAGCAGAGAGGGTATGGAGAAATCTCCTCAGAAGCAAGAAAGAGAAATATCTGGGCTTGAAATGAAGGCAAAGGGGGAGGTGAGACAGAGGAATTCGGGGTGGGGGGGGGCTGGTGGTTTCAGCAGTACTCAGCGGAGTAGATGGAAGGGGAGGCTGTGGTGTGGCCACCAGTAAACAGGGGCGAGCTCTGCGGCTCTGTTCCCCAAACCCCCGTGGGGCACCTCTGTGGGCCGTTTGTGGACAGGAGCCTGCCCACCGAGCTCTTCGGCTCAGCTGGTTCTCCACGTACAAGTAAGAGTGAGAGAGTCATATAAAGGAAGGAGCATCTGACCAATGTATTTTATTTAAAGTACAATCCTGTCTTTTATAATAGCCTACAATTATCTCATTTTTACTCTAGCAGAAGAAAAGAAAGACATATAAACTTCTTAGTATCAGCGAGGTATCCCATCAGTGCTTGCTACAAACATAATTTACTCAACCATTTATTCTCATTCTGTCTTTAGCATGGCTAGATTCACCGACCAGTTCATTGAGCATTATAATGAGGATGATGTTGATGATGGAGTTCGCTAATACTCATCACACACCTGTGTGTGTTTAGCACCTTATATAAATTATGTCATTCAATCACCCCAATAACTTGAAGAGACAGGGATTATTACTGTCTCCACTTACAGATGGGGTAAGAAGCTAAAAGAGGTTAAGAGATGTCTCCATGACATATTATGACCAAGTGGTGGAGTGTGGGTTTGAATCACCCCACGCCACGTAAGCCTTTATAGGGATGCCGTGAGACAAGAATTATTATTCTTATTTTGCTGACAAGGAAGCTGAGACTGGGCAGTTTAACCAAGATCCTGCAGCTAATGAAGGGTAGTGCAGAGAGGTGAATCCAGAATGCCTAACTTCAAAAGCGAGGCTCCGGGTTAGCCATCAGCACTGCGTGAAACTTTCTAGGGAGCATGGGTTTATATCTCTGCTCTGCCACCTGTGAGCTGGGTAATACTTAGCACCAAGTTCCTCACTTGCAAAGTGAAGACAATGGTATGCACTTCATACTTCAGGTTGTTGTGACAGTTCATTTAAATAATGACATAAACTCTTGCCACAAACTAAGGTCTTTATAAATGTCCATGGTTCTTTCTTCCTAGCATTATCTCCCCGCATTGCCCCCTACCGTGAATGTCAATGTTACTCTCACAAGATTCCACCAAGCAGAACTCTAACTTCCTTCCCTGGGTCCTTCTCCAGGGCATGGAATAGGAGCTTGGAGAGCCCTGGTGTTTAGAAGGGCTGTGTGGTTATTTTTTCCAACATTCAAAAATATATATGGATACCACAGGACAATTATTTCTGGTGCAAGCAATGTTACCACAAGGAAACCACACCTAATGTACCATTAGATTAGAATGAAACTTATCAGAATCTGTGCATTCCTTGACCAATGAAATAAAGGCCAGTCAGACATTTTCCTAGTTGGCATTGTACCCCTGACACATTGCCATGTTATGCCAAGTTGTGTAGACACAACTGTAATGTTTATCTCCGAAGAAACTATTCGACTGTTAGCCGTCTTGGTCTAAAATAAGGGAAAAGAAAACAAGCACACATACAATTATGTTAGAAGCCCCAACATTCCTCTGAGGGCTCATAAACAAGAGTGATGAATGGTCCATGAGTCCGTGCAGAAGCCATTCTGGCTGGACCAGGCCCGTGTCATTAACTTAAGGAGAAATGGCTCTTGTACGTGAAAATATGAGGAACAATTAACTGTGTTATGAGAGACATCTCTGAAATTTCTGGTGGGATTTACAGTCACCCCTTACTGTCAACATATAGAGCCTTAATCTCCTGGATTGAGGATTATTATGCTTCATAAAAGAATGATACTCAATCAAAGTATTGTGAAATCATTGGTTCAATAAAATGATGGGCATGTATGCAGGGCTTCACGAATAAATGGAGATACTCACTAATCTCTTTTTCAGCATCTGCTATGTGCAAGAACTGTGCTGAATTCTAGGGCCACAAAGTCAAACAAAACACTATCTTCCTCCAAGAAACTGACAGTCTAGTGGGGTGTACGGACCATAAACTGATTCCTACAAGATGAGGGGTGCTCACAGTGGGCATCCAGACACACATCCACAGCCACCATGCAGTTGGAATACAAACTAGAACTCACTGATACGCTTTCTAGCAGAAAAGTAGCAGAACCACACGATCCTCTGGGTTCTCACCCTGGCACATGGAGTTGTGTGCCGAGGCCAGCCACAGTGGATGAGCACAGACCGTGGGACTCTTCCTAGTCTTAAAGGGAGGGGCCCTCCAGACGACTATAGGATGGTGGACTGGTCTATAGGGAAATGGCCTTTTATAGAGGAGGAGCCGACAGAGATCAGTCACTAGATCAGCCTGCTCTTCAGGGGAGTTACTCAGACTTGCTGAACCAGCCATTTGCCAAGCTACAAAGAGGAAGAATATCAACCTCAGGGGCCATCTGAACTTGCTTCTTCTTGCTCTGGAAGCCCAGAGAAAGGCACAGAGGTTCGGAGAAGGCTTTCTGGGGGAAGACATTGGAACCAAGTTCTGAAGGAGTTTGCAAGATGAGGAAGAGGAAGAGAATTCTGGTAAAAGAGAAGAGCAAGAGAGAAGGAACAGTTGAAGGAACCAGCTGTCAGCACACTCCTGGAACTGTGAGTGGTCCAGGGTGGCTGGATAATAGATGGGAGTGAGGCTACAAGGCACGTGGGTGCCAGATCAGTGCACTGGGCAGTTTCTAACAGATCAAAGTGAGGAGGAATTCACCATCATACATTCCTTCTATTCAGCCTTCATTTGCTGATGTTGGGGGAAGGGGCTCAGTGAATAAAGAAAAAAACAAAGATGACAAATTCTACCTCCTAAGTTCAAAAGCCACTGTTCTACATGAAAACCAGAAATATTCTGATGGATATGTACAGACAGAACATGTCTAGACAAAAACATTTGCTGGGGGAAGGAGAGAGACCAAGCCGACAGAAGAAACCTTCAAACCCCAAGAAGATACCAGGAGTCTCCAGACAGAGAAGTAAATGGATGCAGACAGAACCCAGAGACCATCCTGTCCCTGTGCAGTGAGCCCCGAATCTTTTGTCCCCATCTAGTGAGATCTGTCCAGCAACAGGGCCCTGTCACTCACTGATGGCCCAATGGGAGTAAGGCCCTCTTGAACCCTAAAGATATGCTTAGCTTGTCAAATAGCTCACACCTTGCAGACAGCTCCACATTTAAGAGCCTAGGATATTGTAAGTTCCTAGGGACTCGAGACTCCCAGAAGGGTGGAGAGGGTACGGAGGGGAGACTGACTCCAGAGGTCAAAATGGAGCTAAATATGTGGTGCGACGTCAGATCAGGTAGTTCGTGAGAGGCTGTGGGAAGCTGGTGAGACTAATAGGTTTGTTTGCCAGAGTGGGATATACAAAGTAGGACAACGATAAGGAGGACCAACCATGGTGTGACGTCATGGCCCAAACCAACAAGACTCTTTAAATCTGTTAATACCTGTAAAAGTCAACATTGCAAATTCCTCTTTCCATAAAGACACTGACCAGAACAATCTTTACCTTATAAGCCTATATAATGTATTTTTTAAAAAGAAGTATTAATGTTAATTTCCTTTGTTATAATTTTTACTATTGTGTAATATGTCACTAAATGAGATTCCAAATTCTGAAATATAATATTTTAATCCATGTTCACTGCACTAACCTTAGTCTTTTGGATCACTTTTTTTTTCCTTCTGATAATCAGAGTATTATTCAAAATACTTTTTAAAAAAGAAATTCCAAATTTCAGAAAAAAATAACTGAAAAGCAGGAGAAAATCATGTGTCATCCTACCACCCCTAAGAAACCAGTTTTCAGGAATTGATTTCTTCCCATCTTTTCTACCATGTAGTATTTTTTCACATAGTTATTCTTTAACTCACTATTATACCAAAAGCATTTGTACATGTTCTTGAAACCAACAGAGTTCATTTTCTAAACTTATGTTACTGGTGGCTTTAATCACGTGCTTATCTCCATATATGTCCAGGCAGACAGCAGAAGTGAGGTGGCTTTCCTGGGACTGGAACAAACCCCTGGAGATGTAATAGTGACTGAAAAGCAGGGACTCTCTGGGGGTACGACCCTGGTAAAATGAAAGGCTCTTTAGGGGGAAGCCAGCCTTGGGGAATTCTGCCTTACCTACCAAATAGAGCGGACATTTTCATCTGGTCTGTGGCTAATCTTAAGGGGGAATTAAAAGGAACGTGAAGACAAAACCGCCTGTGTATAAGGAAATTTATCCATGTATTGCAATGCTTTCCTAGGTGTCAAAACCAATGTCACGGTTCCAACAACTGGTTTCAACCAGGTGAAGCTGAGAAATGATTATGAATGTTGAGCTACTCCAGGAAACTAGACTTTCACAGGAAGTAAAAGAAAGACTTGCTTTGTTAATGAATATTTGTCTAATAAATGTAATATGTGTAGAAAATTGTATCGGATGCTGGCTTTCATCATAAATCAAGTAGCCAAATTGTGGAGGAGTGGATAACGCCTATTGGTTTGAATTTTATTGGTGGATAGAAGTCTTATTTTCCTTAATCTGACCTTTTCTTTTGATTTTTTTTTCCTTTGACTCCAACTGGCCTCGCCCAGCACCCTGATGCCCCCACCCCCCTCTCCCTTGCTTAATCGTTAAGTGCCCGGGGCAATGAGGTTCTGGTTAGCACCCAGCAGTCAGTCTTAAGAACAAGGTCCTGGGTCTGTTGGCAACAGAGAGAGAGTTTTCAATCAAACTACAGATAGCACTTGGCCTCACTTGTGTTTAGCTCTGGACCCAGGAAACCCGAACGGTCCTGCCAAACAAATCCTTGAGAAATCAGACAGGATGGCTCCATGGCTGACATCAGGACCAGACACAATGATCGGCTACCCCTACCCTGGCACCGACCAATCGGTTGAGACCGTGACGCTAATTCCTTTAGTCACCATGATTAATGTTTCTTTCCCTACATAACCCATCCCTTGGAAGCCCCTGGGGAGCCAGGTCTTTGAGCACTAGCTCACCTGGGACTCCGGGCATGGCGCCATCTCCTTCATAAATCCTGCTTTCTTGGCTGCAAACTCATGTTTATGCCTTTTTGAGCTTTCATGCGTGTAGGCAAATGGACCCTTCCAGTCCCGTAACAACTTCTTTTTCCACTAAGAATAGGAGAACTGAATTGCGTGGAAAGCTTGCACCAATCGCACAGTTCCAGTGAATCCGCTGTTCTATGCTCACCATAGAGTCCCGCTTCCAAACAAGGACTGGGGAGAGTATAGGAGCTGGGACTGGTCCAGAAGCTGGGACTGCCACTTCAGCTTCCCTAAAATCTGTGGCCCAGGATTGGCCATGGGGAGACAAAGATGCTCTTTCAGCATGAAGTTATTGTCACCATGATGGCTACAGACCCCCTGCTGCCGCCCTCATGAAGAAAGTCCTTGTCCCACCTGAACTGGTGAGAAGACCTGTCTTTATTGCTGCTATTCAGAAGAAATTATAAAGTGGGGGTACACGAAGGGCCGTTCTCTCGCCTTCCCTTCCTCCAGTCCCACCCTCTCACACACGAGAAATAGCTGGACCTAGAGCCTTGTGTTTTCAATGTCTGTCCCCACTCAGAGGATCCCAGTGGGGATGCTACTTTTCCTTGACCCTTACAAAACAATCCAAATTATACAGATCTTAGTCTTTCCATTCTGGGAAACATAAGCCGGACGATCTTCCCCAGGAAGGTCGGTAAGACTAGCTATGCTCCAAGTTCATGGTTAGTACTTCCAGTTCACCCAAGTCTAGGAGTTAAGCAGGGGTGACATTCAGATCTCCTGAGAAGTTTTACATAAAAATAGGTACACCTAGGGTCCACTCTCAGAGAATCGGCTCTTTTCTCTGGGTGGGTCTAGGCACATATAATTGGGGAAAATCCAGGCTATTCACATGTGTAATTCCAGAGCCAGGGCTTCAGGCTCTGAACCAAATGGGTGGGGTGCAGGTACGTTAAATGGATAACGAGGCTTGCCTTGGCACACATTTTCAAAATCTTTTCTTTCCTCAACTCATGGATGTGCAGCTTTTAGGTGTGTTCCCAGCTCCTTCTCTGACGTTCTTGGCCGCCGTGTTCAAATGGTTCTTAAGGGCTGGAATCTCCTTTCTGCCACTCTTGTCTTTAGAGGTGGCCTGGTGTAGACGAACTGTGGCACTTGTCATCACATTTCACCAGATCTTGGGTTATAAAGCCAAACTGGGAGGTTGGCCTACAGCAATATGTGTCTCTCCAGCACCACGAGCCTGGTCTCCAGGCCTCGGTGGCACGCTCACGTGCATTCTGCACGGCACACTGTGGGTCAGGGGGCAGTCAGCTGAAGGACCGTGTCCATCATCCACTCTGATGGCTACAAAACGGAATGGGTGCAAAATCAAGCAGGTTAGGAATTAGGCATTGCTGAGGGCTTCACATGGGAAGAAGGGTGGGAAGGAAGTGTTTGTGAGAACTTCTTGCCATGTTCGGGATATTTTACAAGACACTAGTAAACTCCAGGACATCCCTGAGCTGGGGACCAAGTGTTCACCGGGGCTTGTTATAGAGGCCCGAGGCCTCAGGTTGCAAGTGTAGAAACATAGGAAAGATAAATAGGAAGAGAGAAACTGGCTTGGCTGGGAAAATGCAATGGATTCTTCTGGTATCATTGATATTAATAAAACAAGCCTTACCGCAAGTAGCATCCTCCTCAGAAATAATTTTCCTGTCACTAGATGTTCCAGGGTCCGTGGGAAATTAGATCAAATAAAACTCTTACACTGAAACAGCAAATGTTATTCTGTTCATTTTGCTGCCTTGCCATTTTTTTCTCTGGTATGAAATGAGCTGGGCTCTGCGATTATTCGCCCTGTCACCACTTTGATGACTCACTTACAGTGCAGAACTGAAGTGACTCTGTGGACAAATGACCTGGTTTTTAAACAAAGGATCCGGTTCGGGCCACGTTTGTTTCCAGCTGGCCAATACTGAGCACTCGTGGTGTGTCTGCCCTGTGCCCTCCCGGAGTAGGTAGGAAGGACGTGGTCTGCGTTTTCTTACGAATCAGGACATTCTAAACTCACTTCGAGATTATCGAAACTTAAAAGTTATGCCACAGGGTTTTATCTCCCAACGGTACCCATTAATTATCTGAACCAAATTCCTTGCATCATAGCAAGATTTCACAATTGCAAAATAGGAATTTTTTTCAGGGGAACACTGGAAACTAGTTGTAAACACTTGAAAAACACTAAGTTGAATTCAAAACGCAAGAGCAACTTTTGGGCTTTGATCGCCGTATTCATGTAATTTTGGTAGGAGTGGGCCAACTGTGTCACTTCGGCTATCCACCATGTACATAACTATTTGAAACACATACAGATTGATTAACGTTGAATCATAATGTCCGCACTTTTCTGTACTTGGCCTCCCTATTTCATAACTTGGAGATCTTCCCATATCAGCACAAATGTACCTCATTCTGTTAAATGGCTACATAGTACTCCATTAAAACTGGGTACTAGAACTTACTTTATCGGTCCCCAGCTGATGACCCTTTAGTTTGTTTTGTGGCATTTTGCTTTATGAACGCTGCCACAGTGAACATCATCATACATCATACACATGTCATACATCATCATACACCATACATAATCACCATGTATGACGATTACTTTTGTAGTAATATCCGTCAATCACCACCAGCCGGAGACCATCAGGAACACACATGCAGGTCGACAAGTCGGGCTTATTGTTGGTAGCAGCATGGGAGAGAGCCCACCGTGGGCCATTTGGGAGACGGGCCGAGGAATCAGGGGTCAGCTCTGGGTTGGGTGTTGGCAGACAATGTGCATGCCTCCATGGCTGGGTACCTCAAGAAACCTTGTCCCTGGGAAGGGCTACCAAAGGGAGGAGAAAACAGTGATTGGGGTAGAGGCAGCTGTCACTTGTATTGGCTGGGAGAGGGATGTAGTTGCTATTTTCTGGGCTGCACAGCGACAGTGTATATTTAGACTAAAGGATCAAGCCTCAGAGTAACCTCGTCCGAGGTTGCTATTTCATGAGAATGTTTATGTTCGACAGAAGAACATGGCCTGGTTGTGAGCTTCGGGTCAGCGCCTCACAACCCTGAGTTCCAGCTGCTGTCAGCGTCAGGAGGAGAGGCCGGGAGCGGCTCTGCCTTTCCCGTGTGCACGGGGCACGTTCCTGGTACCGTAAGGGCTGGGTCAAAGGGGAGGCTGAGGCAATCCGAGAAACCTGTAGAAACAGACATGTGATCAGGTCACTCTCCTGTTTAAAATCTCTCGCCGACTAGGAAGATGCTGGGGCTGCTGTAACAAAGTACCCGAGAGCCTTCAGCAACAGAAATCTGTTTCCTCACGGTTCTGAGAGCTACAAGTCCAAGATGAAGGTGTCAGGAGGTCTGCATTCCTCCGAGGCCTCTCTCCTCGGTGTACGGATCCTCTTCTTACAAGGACACCAGTCATACTGGCTTAGGCCCTGAAAGCGTTCATTTTAACTTAGTCACTTCTTTAAAGAGCAAATCCGGTTCTATTTTGAGGTCCTGGGGGTTAGGGCATCAACACAGGAATTTTGAGAGTACATAGTTCAGCTCATAACACTAGGGCCTGGACCTCCCCTAATTCATGTCCTTCTCACATGCGAAAGACACTCATTTTATCTCTACACCTCAGAAGTCTTAACCCTTTCCAGCCTCAACTACTAAGTACGAAAACTCATCTAAATCCAGTGTGGGTGAGACTCGAGGTATCTTTCACCCTGAGGTGAGGTGCCTCCCCAGCTGTGACCCTGAGAAACCAGGCAAGCCCTCTGCTTCGGGAACGTAGTGGTGGGACCCCTACAGAAGAGCCATTCCACTCCGAGAGGGGCGCCCACAGGAAAGGGCTCAGAGGTCCGAGGCAGTTCTGAAATGTAGCAGGACCACTTTTTCGATTTGAAGCCTCGAGGGTAATCCGCTTTGGCTTGAGGCTCTGTCCTTTGGGCAGGGTGGGGTGGTGCTAGTCCTGCTCTCTGGGCCCCAAACGGTGCTGGCAGGGTCACCCTCCTGGCCCTGGGCTGCAGCAGCCCCACCCCGTGACGACCCCGGGCAGCAGTTTCTCCCTGGGGAAACATCCAGGAGACGTCCCCAGCCCCTGGGCCTGTGCTGCCTGGGTCTTCGGGTCAGTGGCTGCCTGCCAACTTCCCTTCTCTTGAAGAACAGTGCGCGTTCAACGCCGGGCCGCTCTATCGGCCTGTCCTGGCGAGTCTCAGAAGTCCGAGGGCATCCCCTTCATTTTGCTCTGACTCTTCCCCCTTCAGTCCAAGCTGGTGGTGCTTCTGCCAAAACAGTTGAATAGATATCTATTCAACCATATCTATCACACCTACAGTCTCTTGCTAGCAAATGGTTGTTCCACCACAGCCTTGACTTTCCCTCCGGAACACAATTTCCCATTTTTTTGCTGTACGGAAAGATGAAGAATTTTCTAAATCTTCAAGCTCTGGTTCTAGCTTGCATAACACTGTCTCTTTAATTCACCTCTATTCTCTCACATTTAACCATGAGCAGCAAGGAGAAGCCAGGCGGCACTTTCAACGTGTTGCTTGGAAATTTTCTCAGCGAAACAGCGATTCGATCGATGCAAGTTCTACCTTCCACAAAACGTGGAACACAGTTCAGCCACCGAGCACTAGGACCCTGTTTCTCCACTTTCCACTAACGTGTTCCTCTTTTCCACCGGGGGCTTCATCCTAAGCACCCTTATCATTCCTGTTTCCACCAACAGTCTCCCCCAGGCAATGGAGGGTTCTTTGTGGCAAGCTGCACTTCAAGCCCTTCCAGTCTCCCCACCCAGCAACCAGTTCCAAAGCCGCGTCAACATTTCTAGGTATTTGTTAGAGCAGCACTCTGTTTCCTGAAACCAAAATCTGTGTTCATCAGGCTTCTACAGAGGAACAGAACCAACAGAAATTAGAATTTCTATGTTTATTTTATGTCTATTTCTGGATTCTGATCTCCTGATACTTAATCTCCAGGATAACTGCTTCCATCTTCCTTACTTTGCCAAAAGTTTTAAAATATGGCAGGATTAGTACATCGCATCCTGAATTTGTTACTACCTCCATTAAAATTCTTTTCATATCGGTCATCAGATATTTAATCTTCCAGATGATTCCCAGTATAATTTTATTAAGTTTTCCCACCATAAAAAATTCTTTGTGTTGTATAGGTCAGAATAATACTGAATATAAAATAACACCTAGAGAGAATTCACATCATTAAAATATTGTGTTTTAAGGGTTCCCATTATGGGTCTTGGTAGGTTAGCTCATAAAAGACTAACACTCCTAGAGAGAACAACTAGCAAAACTGGATAAAATTAAAAAATATATACACGCAAAGGCATTCAAGAACTACTAATCCTATCAAAACTTAAGGAGCCAAGCTATGATATAGCAGGGAGGCAGAAAGAGTTTAACCTAAGCATTTAATCCCTCTTTCCCCCTAAACTGCAACGTGAAAAAGCTGGGCAGAGTCTCTGCAGTGGGAGTTTTAGGAACACGATTTTAGAGTTAAAAGTTTGTCAAGACGGGAGAGCCTTGGTAAACGCACCAAAATTTCACTGACGACCTCAGCAGACTAGACCCTGAGTGGGCCAACCAGAAATAGATCAGCTCTCCAAAAGCCTGAAGTAGAGCTTTGAAGCACTCTAGTTCCTAATTGGATTATGGTAGCTCGCCTCCTAGATAAACTATATGCCAGAAATAAGGCAAATTCTGTCTGGAAAAAGATAGAATCTCTGATTATTAAATGATTTTTCATAAGCAAGGTCCTGCATCCAATCAAAACCATCTTCCTTTCTCAGCAATTCGACTCCGCTGTGCCTAAGCGTGGTTTTCTTTTCAGTTGTCCTACTCAGGGTTTCTTAATGTCTCTTGAATCTCTGTTTTGATGGCTTTTATCACTTTGGGGATATCAAAACGTAAGACCAACTGACTGCAAGCTAGAAGAAAGATCTATAGAAGATCGAGACATTGACATCATTGCACAGGGACTTTATGAGAATACATTCCATAAAACACAGGAGAAGAGAAAACGCAGTTAAGAAGTAGTCTATTTTAAAAATATCCACGGAAACACTACAATTTAAAAACCCAATAACTGAGATTGAGAACTCGGATGGATGCAAGGACACAGCCAAATAAAAAATTGTGGAGAACTGGGAAAAGAGGTTAAACCAAAACCTCATGAAACTGGGTATCTGCCTGGAGTGTGTAGAAATGGTATGGAAGGATGAAGAAGAGAACGGAACTTCCTCGAGGATTTCTTTTCATGTGATTTGAAATTTTGAATCATATTCCTGTTTTACATACTTGAAAATGAGAAAATCGATAATAAAGGGGAAAATAAAATAGAAACAAGTGACTATAACCACGTACCAAATAGATAACTATGAGAATTCAAAAGGATCTAGTATGACAACCACGGATTTTATTAAGAATTGGTACTAGATTTTACATTTGAATAAAGGGACTTACGCAAAACCACAAATGCAGAGACAGGAGCATTAGCCATCCTCTTATGTCAGGTTTCCCAGAAGCAGAGGTGGGGATCCACGTCCCAGTGACTCTGAGAAATCACCCTCAGAAAAATCCTCTATGGGAGGGAGGGAAGCAGGAAAGTCAGCAAGAAGAAGAGAAGACAGCAAGGAGGTGATTTCAGGTTAAGCCTGGTGTCAGAAAATAAACCACAGTCATTTCTGGCTAGTGGCAAGGGGCTGGGCTTCTGCAGTCACGTATCTGTCAGTCACTGTATCTGCCCTGTATCTGTCAGTCACCGGATAGGGCCATTCCAAGGGGAGGCACGTAATGCTCAGGCAACCCAGGAGTGGTGGGTCCAGCTGCGCAGGGGCAGGCCATAGCACAAAATACAACGACTAGAAGTTGGGACTAGCAAAGCAGTGAAAAGGACTCCTGAGATCTGAGCAGGCTGCTAGAGCCCCTGCAACACCATGCATAATTTCCATGGGCCAAGGTCCTCCTGGAATTTAGCTGGGGAGGGCATACTGTGCAGTCTCTCATGGTCTGAATGCTAAATGAGAATGACGCTTACAGTCACAATGTGGTGCTTACTGTGCAACACTCATCTCCCATAGGGGTTTTGCATGTTTTACCTAATTTATTCCTGATAACAACCCTATGATGGAAATACTGTTACTATACTTATTTTTACAAATGAAGAACTGAGGCACAGAGAGGGTAAGGTTACGCAGTTAATGGCAGACTGGGATCTGGACTGAGTCAGTAGAACTCTAGAGTTTCCTACCTAGCAACAGAAGACAAACATCGATGTGCTTTAAGTTATGTTAGGCTATAAGCTGGGCCACAAGTAGTTGCACTGAGATTGAACACGGGACCCAAAGGCAGCTCTCACTAGACCAGACCTGAGGAAGTCCACAGGCCGTCTGAGAGACTGGGTGAGAAGCCCCCAGTGAGGCTCTGAGCTGAGTCCTGGCCAATTCATCTAATCACAGGGTTTAAATGTGACAAAGGGGACTGAGTCAGAAGTGTAAGTCTGAGTCTCAGGCAGGAGCCAGGAAGCAGAGATCTCCAAAGGGAGCAATGGAGCAATGGGAGAAAGTGGAGCGAGAAAGGAGGTCATGGGAGGCGGAACCACGCCAGCGTACATGCCTGGGCATAAAATGGGAGCAGGAACGCCGAAGGGACTCACAAGGAAATGGAGTCAACACTTGGGAACTACCTAAGGCTTTTATTGGGACAGGTGTCTTGCTGTGGCACATCAAGTCATGTTTCAGCCCTCGGGATATATTTTTCATTATAATATATCTTTGTTTACTTAATATATATATATATATATTTTGCCAACTGAACTGAAGAAAAGAGAAATCCTACTTGATGATCTGAGATGAATCATTTAATGACAAGGAGGTAAAAATAAAAACCCATCATGTTTCCTTTTATGATTTAGCTGTTGAATGTCATCAAGCTAAACTTAGTTTCGAAAGTAGAAACAATTTTATTCTCTGGTTCTGATAAACTACTGCATTTGTATAAAGATTACATATGGCACTCGATTTTTAAATCTTAAATTGTTCTGCTTTCATATAATTTAAGTTTCATCTTTGAAAGCAGGCAGAGTATGAATTTCAAATAGCAGCGTGGAAGGGATGAAAATAAAATGTTATTTCATATCAGGTCAAGGTGCAGGAAACACATGACAAAGCGAAGCCTACAGACGTGAAATACGACATCGTTGAGTGAGAGCCTGTGACAAAGACAGCAGACGGATTTGTACGTTTAGAAAGCACGCAGCCCATTAAAATGAGGCCAACGGTGGCCAAGAATGGCCAAGGAAACTTAGCAAAGGCAAAATGCTTGATATTGGGAACTAGAAAGGTAGAAGTTCATACTGGTTGTGACTATTCCTATTTATGTAACTTTTTGTAAAATCAGTCAGTGTCAGTAGTAAAAATGCAAAAACTAAAGTGTTAAATTAAATGCAAAGTAGCTGAATAAATATATTAAATAGTGCTTGAATAGATAAAAATCTTGTCACTTAAGGCAGAAATTATCAACTCTAAAATTTTCTCCTTGGTAATCTGTGAAATGTCAATAATAGATAGCACTAACTAAGAGAACTTAATAGTCTAAAAATTTCCAGATGATCTATATAGACCAATGCAGACATAAAATTAAAACCTCCCAAATCTCTTGGGAATCAAACCCTTTTGCAAATATGTCTGAGGTATCATTTGCAAATATACTTTCTCAAATGGTTGGTTCCCTTTTCATTTTGCTGATGTGTTCTTTAGCCGTGCAGAAGCTTTTTATTTTGATGATGTCCCATTTGTTTATTCTTTCCTTTATGCCCCTTACCCTCAGAGATATATTGGCAAAAATATTGCTGTGTGGAATATCTGAGATTGTCCTGCCTATGTTCTCCTCTAGGACTTTCATTGTGTCACGACTTATATTTAAGTCTTTTATCCATGTTGAATTTATGTTTGTGTATGGCGTAAGTTGGTGGTCGAGTTTAATTTTTTTTTGCATGTAACTGTCCAGATCTTCCAACACCATCTGTTGAAGAAGCTATTTTTACTCTATTTTGTGCTTCTGCCCCCTTTGTTGAATATTAATTGACCACAGAGACTTGGGTTTATTTCTGGGCTCTCTATTCTGTCCCATTGATCTATGTGTCTATTGAACAAACCCAAGGGGCATAGGATCAAGGGTGGGAGATGGGGATGGGTGGGGATGGGCAGGGACGGGAGGAGTTGTGGGAGGAAAATGGAGACAACTATACTTGAACAACACTTAAAAAAAAAAAACCCTCCCACATCTCAACTAATCAGAATTCTTGGGGAATAATTATATTTGTTGTCTTTAATTTTTTTCTTTTATCTCAGAGTTCACCTGATAGTCCATTTTGCTTCAACTCTTTCTTTGAAGCTAAAAACATCTATAATATATCATGGACATCAATTTTCCCTGCAGGGAGAGGAGAATCTTTGACAGAACATAAATGTTATAAGTGAAGGTGTTTTAAGAAATAGAAAACAGGCTGACAGTAACCAGATGGGAGAGGGGAGGGAATTTCAGAGGAAAAAGGGAAGGGATAACAGGAACAAGTATAAAGGACACATGGACAAAAATTAAGGGGGGTGGAAATGGGAGGGAGGTGGGGAGCACTGGGGGTGTGGACTGGGATGGGAGTAAAAGACAGAAAACTGTACTTGAACAACAATTAAAATAAAATTAAAAAACAAAAAATTTCTGACCTGCCACAGCCATTCTGTAAAACGCTCAGCACATGGCTGGCCAGTGGTCAACACGCTCTGCCCACGGTCAGTTGGCAGTGGTACTGCTATGGTGATTGGCGCATCTGCTGGAAACTGGACTGCAGAACCACTGAGTGATGGGAGATGGCCTTTAGTTTTCAACCCAAGCTGATTTTTTTCTTTTATACATTTTTTACATTGTTTATATATTTTTACATTTATTATAAAACTTTTTTTTACATTTATTGTATAATTTTTAAAAAATAAAACAAAGAAAACAGTAATATAAATAAATAATAGCTGGGGAACTTTTAGTTGCATTTCGGGAAATGGACGCTTTAGAATTTCTTTTTTTTTCTTTAAAAAACGCAACCCATTTCCACACACAGTCATCATCTTTCTGCACTACAGTTCAGTGCAAGCACGGGTAGTTCCTGTTCCCCGCACGGAGAAGGAAAAACATTCAAAGGTTAAGTGACTTTCCTACTTGGCAGGGACAAAACTAGAACCTCTGTCACATGAATCTCCCACCATGGAGCTTCAGGCCATTTTGCTACCAAGCAATAACAATATTCATGACTAATCACTAAAACACTCATGAACACTGATTATCACGTGAAGTAATTTAGGCCCTTAAAATGTCACGGGGAAGCATTTCTTACCCTCTCCTCCTAAGGACAGAAAGGCCTGCTTAGCTAAGATGTGCTCTTAATGGTCTATACTTTACATTTTCACCTGTGATCCCCTTTGAAGGTATTTAACTTGAAGCAGAAATGAGAGTAAACTGAAGAGATGGATACAGTCTTGGAAAGAAAATTAGAAAAACATAGCATCCTACCAACAGCCAGCTTTCCCTAGAGCATGCGGCTTACAAATCAGCACAAAGCTGGCTTCTGGTGGTAGCCATGGAGATGGCGAGAGGAATTGGATTTAGGGTATACTTTGAAAGTAGAGCTGGCTGGTTCTGCTGATAAATTAGGTGTGAGACGAAAAGGCTAAAGCTCAACTTTGGGGTCTGAGCAGCAGGGTGACTGTGGAATCATTTTCCGAGATGAGGAAAATGGGAAGAGCAGATTTAGGGCAATGAAATAAAGTTTTTCAAAATGTTAAGCTTAAAATGCTTACTATCTGTTTAGGTGGAGATATCATATAGCAGTTACGTACGTGACTCTAAAACTCTCGGGAGCAGTCAGAGCTAGAGATAGAATTAGGGGACAAAGGGGGCAGGCGCATTACAGTGGGGTAACAACAGTCTCTTCAATACATGGCGTTGGGAGAACTGGACTGGTACATGCAAAAAATGTAACTAGACCACCAACTTACAGTGCTCACCAGAATAAACTCGAAATGGATAAAGGACTTAAATATAAGTCATGACACCATAAAAGCCCTAGCAAAAAACATGGGCAGTAAAATTTCACACATCCCACATGGCAATGTTTTTGCCAATATATCTCTGAGGGCAAGGGAAATAAAGGAGAAAATAAACAAATGGGACTACATCAAATTAAAAAGCTTCTGCACAGCTAAAGAAACCATCATTAAAAGGAAAAGGGAACCAACTGTCTGGGAGAACATATTTGCCAATGATATATTAGACAAGGGTTTAATTTCCAGAACATATAAAGAACTCATATGACTCAACACCAGGAAGACAAACAATCCAATTAAAAAATGGGCAAAGGACTTGAATAGACACTTCTCCAAGGAGGACATACAGAGGGCCCAAGGACATATGAAAGGATGCTCAACATCACTAACCATCAGAGAGATGCCAATTAAAACCCCAGTGAGATATCACCTCACACCTGAGAGAATGGCCATCATTAATAAATCAATAAATAACAAGTGCTGGTGAGGATGTGGAGAAAAGGGGACCCCAGTACACTGTTGGTGGGAATGCAGACTGGTGCAGTCAATGTGGAAAACAGTATGGAATTTCCTCAAAAATTAAAAATGGAACTGCCTTTTGACCCAGCAATTCCACCACTGGGAATATACCCTAAGAATCCTGAAACATCCGTTCAAAAGAACTTATGCATCGCAATGTTCATAGAAGCATTATCTAAATAGCTAAGTGTTGGAAACAGCCAAAGTGCCCATTAGTAGATGGGTAGACTAAGAACTGTGGTACGTTTATACAATGGAATACGATGCAGCAGAAATAAAAAAGGAAGTTCTATCTTTTGCAACAGCATGGATGGAACTGGAGACTATTATGCTAAGTGAAACAAGCCAGTTGGTAAAAGACAAATACCATATGACCTCACGTATAACCGGAATCTAATGAACAAAATAAACTAACAAGAGAAATAAAACCAGAGACACAGAAACATGGCACAGACGGACAGCTGTTGGAGGGGGGAGGGGAGAGGAGGAATGGGGGAGGAAGGGGAAGGGACTGGTCAAAGAACATGTGTGAATGACTCGTGGACATGGGCAACAGAGAGGGCGTCGACTGTGCGGGGCCTGGGTGGAGTTGGGATAACTGTAATAAAATCAATAATAGACAATAAATACAGAAATAAAACCCCTAAAAATCAAGGCCACAGTAACAACCAAATCTGCTGTGTAACACCAAAGTAGCTTGAAAACATTCCAAACTCATGGACTGCTCGCTGACATGATCTGTTCTGGAAGGATACTCATCTGAAGGTCAATAAGGATATTGATTTTTAAATAAGGAAGCTAGCCAAATATATATATATAATGTAGCTTGTGGAAGAAAAACGAAAAGAAATGTGGGAGTGATCAGGTGGCAGGAGTTAGATGGGACCTTCCAGAGGGTTCAGGTCAAGAAGACTTTTGAGGACTGAGAATTGGAAGCAATGAGTCGATCGGGCCTCACAGAAAAGGTGGTGCTTTGCAAGACATGTTCCTAAAATAATGATCGATTCTACCAAATGCTATTCGTTCAAAGAAGATGACTGAGACTAGATAATTGGGGTTTGCAATACGATGCTCATTGATAACCCTGAGAAAGAAGATTTCTATTGAAGATAAAGCTCTATTTAAAATGAGTTGAGAAGCCATGTGAAGTGAGAAGTTGGAGAAAGAGCGTTCACAACCAGTTTTAGCGCCCTTGTCAAATGTGGGGGCAGAGAAATGGGACAGTAGCTGGAAGAGTAGAGGGTGTCAAGCTTTTCGGTTTGGTTTGGTTTGATTTGTTTAGACGGACTTGGTTTGTTTGCTTGGGCAAACATGAGATACAGTCCAGCAGGTCTGTCGACTGCTGAGAACAATGTAACAGAGAGAAAAACTGGTGCCACGGAAGCGAGGAGGAGCACCTGCAGGAGCAAAGCCCTCGAGTGGAAGAATGGCGTCACATGAGCCAGTGACGATGCATCCGCGGTTGGTCGCGGGAAGCCTGGACCACTCATCCGCGGCAATACGAGAGAAGGTAGAAGGCACTGGTGTAGATGCAGATGGCTTTGCACAGGGAGTAAAAAACGAACAGAGTCGATTCTTCTTAGCTCTGTGTTACTGACGAAATGGGAAGGGAAGGCAGCAGAGCGTTCTGGAGGAAAGGAGAGTGGAAGGGTGAGGACGAGCTGTGGGATGTGGTCCGCGAGAGCGGGAGGAAGAGCTGACGGAGGAGGACCGCGGGGTTGTCATGGAAGGCTCGGAGCTGTGGCGCGTTCTGTTTTCCTCCAGCTGTCTCGGCTGTCCAGCCACAGGCACAGAGAACGCAGACGGGTGGATCTAACAAGACTGGGGTTTGCCAGCGAGGACAGTGACAGGAGAGAAAAGAAGCAGAATCAGGAGTGTGTGAAGAGGAGCAATGACAGTAACAAGGACGGGCTCTGGACAGCATGAGACACACGCGCAGACTAGTGGAAAGGGCGATGTACATGCATCAGGAATACTGACTGGTTCAAGAGCGGGAAACTCTGTAGTCCCTACCCGCCTTCCTCCAAGGTTGCTATTGTTATCATAACGCAAGGTTTCTTAGGAATGTTAACTATGAGGCTATACTCCAACAGTCTACATTAAAGTCATATCAATTTGCTGTGAACTCAAAGTCGTACAGTTTTTAGGCAAAACTCTACAAAGTGTCACTTATACATTCCAAGTCCTAAATTAGAGAAGAGCCCAGTGAAACCAGAATTGCCTGTTGCGTCCGTTCAGTCCTAAGTCTATGTCTGACTCCTCCCTCTAACACGCGACATCCAGACGAACCCTGAAGCACTCCTGCTTCTTTCTTCCATATACTCATCTTATTTCGGTTACTCCCCTTCATGCTCACCTCAGATCCATAAAGGTACAGTCTCCACCTAAAGACTGTCAGCTTAGGTTGCTCTGCAAGACGAACCTCCAGACTCCCTCACCTTGCCCTATGTGCAGCCTAAATGTGTCTCAAATGTGGCTACCCTTGCTTTATTTTATGCCCCAGCGCAAACTTGGCACATCTGTGGGGCACCTGCCAGTGAATCTGGCATTTCCTGGGCTCTTCCATTGTTTGCTTCTTGCCCTTTCCCCTCGTCTCTATCCCATCCCCCACCCCGTGCAGTCCCAAACTGCCCCAGGACCATGTGGAGGTCCCCCTGTGCATTAGGCAGCTGTGACCCAGGGACCTGGAGAACCCGGACACCGAGGGACCACAGCTAGCTGGCAGGGTTCTTCTCTGGCAGCCTGGGTTTGGAAACACTTCACAGGCTGTTTCCTATGAGTCGGGCAGAGATTGCTGTTTTGGAAATCTCCCTCCCCATCAGCTGCTGCTGGCTGGCCTCTGTGCGAATTGGAGCGTGATCCTTCAGAAGGCGGCAGAAATTGGCTTGGGAGTCATTTGTACAGGAGGGAATGGTGGTGATTTTGTGAATTCAGATCCCAAGACCAAACAAACTTGCTTTTCTCCTTTCAAACGTATGGAGTAAATAAAGAGAAAAATAAGTTTATTGATTGAGCTCACCTTATTTGTCATCTTTTTTCTCCCCTCAAAAGCACTTTATAAAAGGTGGGGAGCCTTTGTTTATTTAAGCCATGGTGGTTTGACAGCATAGTTGGAACAGCTGGTGAGCTAGCTAAATTCTTCAGAAGTCTTGGCCAGAGGGAAAAGCAAATACATAAGATAACAAAATATTGATATTTTGCACAGCGTACTGGAACTGGTTATTAGATCTCTGGAATAAAAAATTGTCGAGTACATGAACTCCTCTCCCGTACCAGAGAACACACTCTCAAGGCCTAGGGAAGTGTCGGGAAACCTGCTGCTTGTTTAGGCTCAATCCAGGAAACGTTTCTTTGCACCATCTTTCCATAGTAAGATTGAAATGACAGCCTAGGGAAGACAGATGGGAAGAGGCTGGCCAGGGGCCTCCTGTGCATCGGAGATGCTTCAAGGAGGCTGCACCCTGGGCCTTCTGATGTCTGTCTCTACTTCCTCCCCACATGTTCACAGCAGGAGCCCAGTCCTTCAAGCGGAGCCCCACTCCCCCACCCCCGCCTTATTTCAGGGCAGACAGAGGTCACTGTGACTCAGGATAGAAAGTTGCCAAAGGGAATATGAAAATAGACCCACCAGAAAGGATTGCGAGAGCTGAGGGAAGTCACACAGGGCCCGTGAGGCTGACAGGGGAACCCACAGAGCGGACAAAGTTCACCGCTTTCTCACTGGCGCTTTGGGGCAGAGCCGAGCGAGCGTGGGCCCAGTGAAAACGCAGGGCACGGGCCTCCAGCCCCTCGCGTTCCACGTTCCGTGGAAACGGAATGTGCTGCGCCTCTGCAGCGCGTCCTCTGGTGCATCTGTCTGCACGTCAATGGGCATGTCATTAGAGAATGTTGTTAGAGTAGAAAACAATCAGAGATCCGGATCGGTTATTTTTCTTATTATACTTTTTAAGGGCTCTCCCACAGACCGAACTCAGCAAAACCGACAGTGTCCGGGAGCCTGAAACCAGCTGGAAGTGGCGGGCGAGAGCAACTGAGAGAAGAGAATCATACAAGAAAGGAGCGCTGGAAATCTTCCTAGGACTTGACTTTCATCTGTCTGTAACTACTAACGTGTGCCTAGCTCGAGTGAAACCCACGTGGCAAGTGAAGAACTGCCAGAGATCTGTAGAGGCAGCTTCCGGAGCCCCTACACGGCTGGAAGGCATCTGACCTCTGGACAGCCGGGGTGGGGAGACCGCATGGAACCCCTGGGACATTCCGTAGTGACCCCTGTGAGTGCACACCTTAGGTGCAGGGCTAAATTACTTTAAGTGACTATTAAAAAGGCAATATTTGAGATAAAAAATGAAATGGAAGGGTTTTAAAACTATTGCCATATATAAAAACGAAATGTAGGCTATAAAAATTAGAAAGGTAGTTCGTCTCTTATGGCTGAGGAGTGTTATTGCCAGGGGATCTTAACCATCGGATGTTAAGAAAACTATAATTAAGTAATTGTGGGGTTTTTGGTGTCCTTATGTACCACCAAACAACCCATATCTCTCCTTTTCCTTGGTTTCCATTGTGAATCTTCCCAAAGAAGTGTTCTATTTTAATATCAGAAAGTTAATTCTCATGCAATGGTAAAACAACATGCCACAACATTTATTATACGATTTAAAAAGTTCAATTTGCATATGCCATATGTTTATATATGTCAAAGTTCCAAATCAAGCAAATGAACTGCTAAATAAAATATGTTTTATTCCCACTCCTTCGTGACAGTCTGAAAGATTGAGTTCAAATCCTATTATTTTGACCCCTTGGAGCTCCGTGGACAAATCAAAAGCCTGGGAAAAGGCTGTCAGTCTGTAGTCTTGTCCTGTCTACTGGTCTCCCATCTCATTTCTGTTACCATCTCTTTCCTGCACTGTGACAGGCTTTGTACACAAGCACATGGTCACTCCGGCCTGTACATCCAAGGTCGTGCACACCCTGGCTAACAGCTGCCCCTTGGTCACTCTTTGGACCGAAGCACATACACATCAGGGGTGTGTCGGCCCTCGCCCAACTTGTCAAAGAGGTGTGCACAAACCCTGGGAGGCTTGGTGCTTCAGGGCGGAGAATTCCAGGCCCCCGGACACACAGAGAATAGTGTGGATAAAGGCAGGCACAGGTGAGGGTACCCTCTTCTTGACCCTGCAGAGAGCGGTGACTGGGCGGAGGGGTGTGGGGGACTGTAGCGGTACCTTCTAAAATTCAGGGCCCAGGGCCTAGTGGCAACATTTTCTTCTAATATTGCATCTTAAATTAAAAAACAAAAACAAAAAAAAACCCTATGCTCCTCAGCATTATATAATCCCCAAGAATTGGTCAATCTCTTCATCACAGCTTGAGATAAATTTAGAAATTATTTCTCCTGAAATTAAGCTCAAGGGAAAAAAGCAGAAGGAGAGAAGAGAATAAAAAAAAAGAGAGAATAAAAATCCAAAGGACCTTCAGACAAAGTGGTGAAAATATTTGAATGTTCACTGATCAACACTTTCTCCGACTTTACTGGTAGGACAGTAAAATTAATTAATTCATAAACTCATAGGATTATCCAGGCCACCACCAAATTTTTATAATACCTTTCCTTTCTCTAGATCCTCCTCCTTTTTTTAAGATCTCTTGCTTCACATGGGCCCAAATTCCTACTTTCATATATTTGTGTACATCTTTAGATGCCTTAATATTTTTCTCCAACTGAGGTTTCATACTACCACGGAAAATACCAAATTTTAATAATTGTATTTCGTTTAGTGGTATCACCTATTTTATGCAGAAATAATGACATCAGTACTTAGGAGGAGAACAGTCAATAGATTGGTCCTAACAAAATTGTGTCTTCATACACACGCACAGTAGTTAAAATCAATGATTATTTCAAAGAAAATGTAAATGTTTTTTTTCTCTCCTGTAGTTAAATACAAACCGCTTCTCAGTTTTAAACTGTAACGGCAATTTTGGCTTAATCGTACGCTGAACATTTATTAAGCAGTCACATCAGGATAGATTGTATACCTAGTATAAAAAGCGCTGCTCCGTCCTCGAAGAGCCGATGTTCTAGAAGTTAAGTGAAGGCTAAGGAATAAAAACAAACACGGACAGGTATGGACTCAAACTCAGCAGAAACGACCTTCATTACAGCGTCCCTCTCTGCTCTCTCCCTGACGGTGTGCAAACACATTGTTGGCACGTGGAATCATGCCACTGTGTAAACGGGCAGTTTGAGAAATTGGCTGATCCCTCTATCTCTTTCAGGCCTGGGGACAGTCCCACCCTGGGTGGCCTCCCCATCAGGAAAGGGTCTCAGACGGACAGGAGACCAGAGCCTGCCCTGCGACCTACGGCACTTTCCAGAGGTGGCTTGGAGATAAACCCGTCCCCGACAGCTGGAACATTGGTTGATTCAGACTGACACGGGTTCGCTGGAGTCCTGGGGGTTTTGGGATCCTTAGTGAAGGGAAAGAAGAAGGAAGAAAACTTGTCTAATGCTTCAGAAAGCATGGCTGTTTAACATTCTTACTAACACTCGTTTTAAAAATTAGAGTTGAAATGTTGATGAAATGTGCAAAGACCACTGAGGGTGAAGTCCGCCCAGGTGGGGGAGAAACAATGGGGAGAAAGCCACCTGGGTTGTATGATGGGGCCTGTAGCCCTCACTTTCCTCCCTGCACATGGGGCAGGGGTTGCCTCCTACTGTCTTGTGAGTAGCTCCATCCAGTAAGAGGGAAAAAATATAATAGTGGCCTCTCCCAGGCAGAAATTGATCATGAAATTAAGCACACTGATCTCTAATACAGCGTGCCTAGAAATAAATGGTGAGAACACTGTTCTCCCTGCTTGTGTCTCCTCGAATCGGTCTAACATAAACCTCTAACTGGACTAAGGGCTGGTGCGTATTTTCCAGCTCATGCCTTTAATCAAATCATGATGTCTTGTACTGACAGAACTCTAGATGGAAACACAAGCCTTGGGCCAGAGGGCCTGAATGTAGGACTCCAGAAGGGGGTCGATGAGTGAAAGACCATTAAAGCTAGAAGGACTGTCTAACCCAGAAGGGAGAATATGGCTTCCATCTTCTGGATAACCAAACAGGAATTAACATCTGTGAGGGCTTACAAGCAGAGACTGAAAAGCAGTCCCATCAAAAGCTTTGTGACTCTGGTTCACCAGCCGCATTGCTTGGGTCCAGGAGGAATGTTGGCACAACCCAGGGAGGAGGGCGTCCATACTGCAGAATAGAATATGGTCTGGTTCTGGGGCTTTGAGTCTCTAGAAAACTATAGCATGCCCCTGGCACTTCCAGGCTGCAAAGAATCCATGACGACCATGGCCATGGGAAATACCATGGTGAAGGAGGCAGAAATATTAACTTCTTGCCAAATATCCATGTGCTCCCTACGTTATCTGGTCTCATCACAATTGAGTGAGCCTACATGACTACTTCTGGTCAATGCTCTGTGAGAAGTGGGCTGTTTAACTTTGGGGCCAAAGCATTCAAGAGCCAATGCAAGCATTTCCCTGCCTAGGTTAATGACTATTGAGGCTATGGAAACATGATACATGATAAAATGGCAGGACCTCAGAGAGGTTGGATTTCCAAGTCATAACTGAGAGGAGAGCTCCCTGGGAGGGCTGTCATCCCCTCAGTGAACCTGGCATGACTTTGACTAGGAATGAGCTTTTACGTGCAGTGACTAAGATTTCAGAGTTGGTTTGTTACTGTAGCATAACTTCCCTTATCCTAACTAACATAAGGAGACTATGCAAATAGAAGAGAAGAAAAGATTAAATGGCACACAGCAGGCAACAACATGTGTTCATGAGACATTTGTAGAGATACCTAGAGCACCTGTTAGAGACTCTACAGACATAAAAATAACAGGCAGGTTAAGATTCAACCAAAAAAGAAAGATTATTACTGTTCATATAATCCTTCCTCTTAAACTTCGTTTAAGTGTGTATTAGATCTGGTGGGGACCCCAGAGAAGGGGGTGCAAGGTTGCTTGCCTAAGCGCTCTCAAGAAACTGATGACATGGAGAAAGTGGGGTGAAGGGTAACCTGAGGGGTCTAGTGGGTTCCAGGTAGGCACGACCTCATTTCCAACACACTCAAGTTGTTAGTGCTCCGCTTCAGTGCTCTCAGAGCACTTTGTTTTATTTGTACAATTGCATGATTGTACACACTTAATCACAACTGTTTATGAATTCCACAACACTGTGAAATGCTTGATTATAGCAATCATGTCTGAATCTTTTTGTGTCCAAACCAGGATCTGCACTTAAAAAAGAACTAAATAAAATTTTATTGAACCAATGAAAGTTCAATAAATGGTATCAACATTGAAGGTAGTTTGTTGGGTATATGGAAATGTATACATTACAATTATGTAAAAAGTCCACGGAGAATGTTGGATATTAAGGGGAAAAATATCTTTTCCCACTGTGATAAAAGTGTATCTCCTATCATCCAGCCTAAAATGTTGGAATTCCCAAAATTGGTGTATTCTTTGATTTGGTATTGATAGTACTTATAGAAATGCAACCTCAAAAAAATAAAATGACATATAACTTTTTGTGTATTAACACCTTGGTGAAAGTCAACCAGTCATACAGTATTAGCAGGCAATAGGTTCCTGGTGGAATAGGGTGTACAATACTCATTTATAAGAGAGTGGGAATAGGACTGTGGACCCACGTGGACTGGTAGGATGTCAAAGTGAAGAATCTGGGCCACAATTTAGTGACTTTCTCAACATCATGATGACACAAGGAAAGGTGAAGACTTTGTCATCGTTTTGCCAAAATTCTAAGTTAGGCCCTATCTGTGACTGTCTCATACATAATTTCTTAGCCTTCTTTATTTTCTCCATACTTTCTAATACCTATCTTTTTTATCTTGGAGAAAGCGGAGGGATTGAATGATAAGTACCTTTCACATTATATAATGTGAAATTATTGGTGTTAAATATATCTTGTGGGCAAATTCACTGCAATGTGTTTTCTCATCAGTGCCTGAAAGAGTAAGATAAGTTTGCTTTCAATTGTCCCTACTTAGTCGAACACAATTTATAATGAGGTCTTGTCCTGCACCTGAAATCGTCAGATTAAAATGAGGAAAAGTACAGACTCCCAATCAGTGTCTGCCCCCCATAAAAAAGAGCAGACTAGTAGGTGCCCACAGAGCCCCCCAGCCACCACAGATGAAAATAATGCTACCACAACATGATCTGCTTGGGGAGGAAGGGTGGTCGATCTCTCAAAGGAGAAGGGCCAAGAGCCTTTTCCTCGATGGGCTTGTATTGGGTTCATTTTGCACAGAAATACAGGTAAACTCAT
>PVKM010014238.1:0-29254 GCA_004027735.1 Carollia perspicillata
AAAAAATAACCAAACCATAAAAGTAGACCGAAGAGATTACTGAATGTTATTTCAGTGTATTTCTGACTGTTTTTGGCAGGCTAGCCTGCGAATTATCTGATTCTCCACATTAGGGCTCTGAAAACTATGACCACAGGTCGAAAACAGCAGCTCCCTTTTTGGTAAATAAATAAAACTTAATGGGAACAGCCATGCTCATGTTTTCTTTTGCTACTTTCAAGGGTAGCGATGAGCAGTGTACAGAGACCATATGGCTTACAAAGCCCCAAATATTTACTGTCTGGTTCTTTACAGAAACATTGTGCCAACTTCTCCTCTTGGAATGTTTTTCTTTCTTTGACTTATTTACTTTTGATTAGAGTAGGTTTCAACTCTGTAAATATAGATCATAACATAAAAAACGTACAGCAAGGCAAATGATTCTTGTCTAATAGGAATGTAAAAAAACTGTTTGGCAGAAGTGCGAAACACTTCTGTGTAAGAGGAGAGATAATCCCCCAAACGGGAGTTTTATCACATTCCAGGATGGTAACTAGTTCTGCAGAGAACTTAGCCGTCTCATCCGAGCATCAGCCACTGCACATTCCTCGGTCTTTCTAATTACCTGGGAATGGTCTTGCTGTTTTGTTGGGTTTCTAATTAATTTAAAAAGCTGTCAGGTGCTCACTTTAAGAAAAAAAATGGTTAGTGTGTAATAATTTCTTTTATTTTTGAGGAAACATTAATCAAATTTTTATGATGTAGTTATGATATCAATATAATTACTGATCAGCAAAGAAAGTGTAAGTTGAAACCACACAAAAGATACAATTTCATAGCCAATCATACTGACGCACAGTAAAGTCCAATCAATTCAAGTTTCGGGTAATTTATGGAAAACTATAGTTATTCATGAAACGTACAGTAGCGAAGCCACCTCTAAAGAAGAAGTTGTACTCACAGTAAATAGGAAAGTGCAGGTGAACAAGGACAGACCCTTCTTCCAGGTAGAACCCTAAAGAAACCTGTGGAAGTGTGCACCAGGATGCACGTGTAAGAATGTTCACAGCAGAACTGTTTATATTATCAAACAAATAAATCTAGGTATAAAAATGTATAGCGATAGCAGGAAAAATAGTGTTTGCATACAACATCAAAAATAAATGCATCATAACTACATGCAGCACTAGGAAAGAACCCTACAATACAGGGTTGAGTTTAAAAGAAAGTCAAGGAACAATATATACACAATGATTGTATTTATATAAATTTAAAAATTGTGCAAACCTATAATAAGTTATTTAGAGATACAAATGTAGTAAAATTATAAAGGAAACCTAACAAAATTCAAGATATTGGCTACTTCTGAGAGAGTAGAGAAAGGATTCGAATCTAGGAGAGGCGGCGGATAACTTTGAACAGTCATGTTTTTCTTAGAAGGGGTGGTGAATAATTGGGAGTTTGATTTATAGCTATTCTTTAAATCTGACAAATATCCTTTTAATATCCTCAACATTTGATAAAACTACATTTTAGAAAATAGTCCTCAGTGACAACCAAGATGGACTATAAAAATAAGGAATTTGAGGTGGGAAGAACTTCATACATCAGCCAAGATTCTTTAGGGTGCAAATGAACAATAGCAAAATGGAAAACTAAGTTTAAGCAACAAGGGGAATGTATTGCCTCCAGAAAAGAAAAGTCGAGGGCTCCAGCCACAGTTTGCTGATGAGGGAGGGAGGGGAGAGTGTGGTCCAGCTCCTGATACCTCTGAGCTCTGCTTAATCCCTTGTGGGATCCGTTGTGAGGTAGCTCTCTCTCTGGAAGATGGCTGCACCAGCTCTAGTACCACATTTTCTAAGTTCAGGCCTTCAGGTACAACAGAAAAGAAAATATGTGTCTTATTCACCAGCCCTAGCAAAAATTTATGTTGTGTCACATTGGCTCAAGATCAGGTGATGATCTTTGACCACCTACTGGTCAGGGGGCATCGAGTGTTCTGATTGGCTGAAATCATGTTCCCTGTTAAGCTAGACTTGGAATGAATGTCTTTGGACCCGCAAAACCAGGAGTAGAGAAGAAATGATTGCCAGAAATAAATCAAGGTTCTTATTCCAAAAGAATGCAAAATCCAATCTAGGTGGCCACACTTAAAAATCTAACCAGCCATCGACTCTGACTCGTCTCTTAGGGAGTCTAACCAGAAAAGCTTGATGCAGTTTAACTGAAAGCAGGAGAAATGGCCCAGAGGTGAATATTGGTCCACGGCCAGGTTCCCCAGGAAGCTGAGCCTGAAGCAGGGGCTTTCCTGCCTTCCATTCATGAGGGAACTTCATGGGACAAGAAAGAGGGTAAGGGGAATGAAGCAGGGAAGGAGGGAGACACAGTCCAAAATACATTGATGAAAACAGTCATCGTTAACAAGATTGGTAGCTCTGTCCTTGGCGGAGGACTCTCCACCACAAAGTGCTATAAACTGCCCCGATTTCTCCTTGATCAAAGTTTTACCCCACAGGTCACACATGCAACGTGCTGAGCAGAGAAGCCCTGAAATGAGGAGCAAGAGGTAACCGGCATAGAAATGAGGTGAGATACTGCCAGGTTGTATCTGTATGAAGGTGTTTTCACCTGCACAGAGCTGGCTTGCTGCAAGACCAGCTGGTCTGCTGAAAGACCAGCTAGAAGAAGAAGCAGGAGAGACAGAGCACATCCAGTACTGAGCCTTGAATAGGGAGACTCATGGGCAGAAAATCCATACTTTGCTTTACTTCATAGTGTTGCTCCTAGTGCTGGTGGCAGCCAAGGGTCAAAATTCCCATCACTTCAGTGACACAGCAGGGGCGCCTGTCAATAGGATTTCTTCTCTCCAGCCTCTGAAGCTTTGGGCTTCCGTGAGTTCAGTTGTTGTCTGTCAAAAACTGTCGGGTGCACCAGGAAGGATTGGTGGGAGGTCCACTCTCATGTACATTACTTGTCAGATGACCTGCTAAATTGACTGCCCCGGGCCTGGAGTAAGTTTTAGTAAGTACTCAACATCAACCCTAGGTTTTTGTGAGGCCCCTCTCACACTGTCCTAAGCCCAAAACTATGAGCGGAAGTAAAGAGCCAGGGGGAAATAGAAATTCTCACCCTAGAGTGAGAATGGTAAGAGAATCAAAGGCTTTGGGGTCATTCAACTGAAGAAAGCAGAGTGGGCTCCTGGAATTGGTGGCTTGCAGATGGTCTGGAGAATGGTACTCGCAGTAAAGGGCCTATTTTCCTGTTGTGTGAGCTGTTATAGCTCCTTGAAGGTTAACTTTTCCTGTCGCAGTCTGTGCTGCTCTGATGCATAATTGGTTTCTGGGAGGTCAGCAGTGTCTCGTGAAAAAAGCCCATTTTGAAAAAAATCAATTGGAAACATTAAAGTGGAAATAATTCCATGCTTAGCTACAGAAACTACAGAAACACATTTCATTGATGAAAAGCTTTTAAAGAATAATATAGGCCTTCATTTCCTAATCCATAAAATGAGGGGGTTGGATTAGGTAATCTTGAAGGTCATTTGTTTGTTTTCGTTGCTAGGAAGCTTAAAGCTCCAATTGTTATAAATTTGAAAGAGGAGCTTGGGGTTTGGGTTTGTTTATTTCTCTGTCTCTTTCTTTTGTTCTGTCCCTTTCACCTTTTTAGTCAGTGCTAACAGCATCTATATAGATAGGGGTGTCTATATTTATGGTGAGCCATTGCAAACCCCTCTGGTTAAACTTATATAACCTGTAAGATCCCTTCAATTTCTAATATTCTATGATTCTAATAACACCTAGACCCACTTTTCCCATCTGAAAAATAAAAGAAATAAGTATTCCTTCTCTCTTTGACCAAATGCTAACTCCTGGGTACACTGAAGCATCCGATGTAAACAACAGCTCGGAGAGGCTTCAGGATGCCCTGTGCCCTCAGGGCTCAGACCTCGACTGAGACAGCCCTAGAATGCCCACGGCAATTCCTCCTTGTCTGCCTTTCATCAGTACCCTGACTCCCTCCTCCAGCGCCTCTTCCCAGCTCTGTCACCCTGCTTTGAGGTTTAATCACAGAATTCAGCCTCCTCCAATCAGTGACACTGGGACAGCTGGGACAGCTGAGGCATTCTTTGCCCAGGTCTACTCAGGCACTTCCAGGAAGCCTAGCAGACCTATCAGCAGCACCCTGAACTCAGGGCTTTGCCTGGGTGGTCTCACTCCGCTTCAGAGCCATTCGCCTCAGTAAGCGCCAAGAAGAGAACAAAGAGATGTCACTTGGCCCCACCCCTTCCCTCTGCCTTTCCTGTCCTTCTCCCTTGTCTCTGTGCTAGTTTATCTGCTTCCGTGGACCTGCACTCTTTGTGGAACCTTCTGTTTTGGTTGCTGTCCTTCAGTTTCCCTTTGTTTTCTTTTCCTTTATTCTGCCTTTTTCTTCTCTTGTCAAATGCCTCTTCCCTTCACGAGTACCTTCTATGCTATTGTATATTCTGCAGTTGAGGCCCCATACTTGTAGACAGAGGGGAAGTGACCTTCCTACATTCTATTTGGAGCTCATTGTGGTGGTCTGGAAGGAATGAGCTAGATCCGCAACTTATCACACATATAAATCCTGGGCTGGTGCCTTTCAGGGATGGTTGTTGGTCGTGGTGACTGTATAGTTGGAAGGCTCCGCATTAATGCACCCTTTCTTCTTGCCGCCTCAGGTGGAAAATCCATTCCGGGCTGCTACTGTGAACGGGAACCATAAAATCCTCGGCAAGGTGCCGGCAGGCACGTCCTAGGACGTTGGCCCTGACAAATTGGTGATGGTGACGGGGAATCACTTTCTGCACAGGTGCCAGATGAGGGAGAGCGAGCTGTGTAGATAAAGGATGGGGAACCGGCATTTCATGCCTCTGGCACCTGCTACGTGCCTTCCTGTGGTCATAAACTGTCATCTAATTCTAATAACAACCAATTAGGAAATAATCATTAAGCCGCTATGCAGGTGAATAAGCTGAGGCTCTAGGAGATAAGATTTGTCTCAAGGTCGCCCTGCCAGTAGATGGTTGAGGCAGGATCACGACCCAGGTTTGTGCGACCGCAAAGGCTGTGCTCTTTTACTGAGTAACATGACGACCCTCTCAATGTTGATACCAGCCCTCTAAGATGGCTGCTGGCATCCACCATCTACAAATAAGAAACTCGAGGCTCAGAAAAGTTCACTGACTTGCCGAAGTTCATGCTATACTAAAGTAGCAGGAGGCATTGCTACCCAGTCTTGCTCCGGAGTCCGCATCTGTAAGTAACCCACTCAACAGCCAAAGCACTTAATCCCCAAGGAGGGTGGCCTGATGTGCTCAACACCTGAGGCAGGTTTGGGCCTGCAGCCAGTGAGGTTTCTCAGATATCTTGTTTGGCTTCCATCAGTGTGTACTTAAGCCCCAGGGAGCTTCCCAGACAAACAGTGCGCTGCTCTTCCTGAGACAGGCACCATTTGTTCCCTACACCCACTTCCCCCAGCCCTGGGTGTGCTGCCGTGCCGGGGCAGCTGCGCCGTTCACAGCCCATATGGCAGAGCTGCAACCCACTTGGTGTAAGGGATGCTCCAGAAGAGCCTGACGAAAGGAAGCAGCTTTGCTCCCCGCGGGATGATCCCATTTGGAAACCAACATGGGGGGTCGGGAGTCCTGTGGTCACCGCTCTGCAGGCCTAGCCAACCCCTGCAGCAGGAACCAATTACCCTGGGACAAATCTGCTCACTTTGGTGCATAAGAATCGCTAACCAGATTTTCAGTCATTTCCCACCCCCTTCAAGCAAAACAGCTCCACCAGCACCCTACTTGGAAGTAGAACAATATATATGGAGACAGAAGGCAATAGAAAAAAAAAACCCACCAAAATCAAAACAAACCCAAATTGTCCCATAGCGAAATGGCTTACATCCCGGGGTCTATGAGGCCTGTCCTCCTGGAATTTCTATTTTAGGACCCAACCTCTTCTTCTTCTCCTGTGATGTCATTCCTCCGTAGCTGCTAAACCCTCCTTTGTGTTTAATTTTTTTCCCCCTAAGAAGCAGATGGAAAAACCACAAAGCACACACTGGATAAAGAAAAATGTTGGGAATGAGGGAACCAGCCTAAGAGTGAGCTTCACCATGGGGGGCCTTTTCAGAGGCCCAGCCCTGAGGCTGGATGGCAAGCAACAGGCTCACCTTTGAGAGCAAAGGAGCCGCCAAGAAGAAGAGCTCAGAAATCCCTGTGTAGCTCAGAAAGAGGCCTGTGTACCTGAGAAACTGTGAAATACACTCTGAAATTTTACCAACAGGGCAAAGTAGCCTGGCTTTTGAGATGGGCTACCTATAATCCATCCTCACATGACAGGGGACTATGCATGGAGTTCTGTCCAGAAGGAAGCCAGCTCTGCGCTGAAAGCAGGAAGTACTGCCCCCTGTGTAAAGGAAGGAACAGTGGAGGTGCTGAAGAGGAATGAGGGTGGCCAGTGATGAGTGGGCTCCCGAACGCCTGGCAGCCTCAGCTGCTAAGCTGCAGTGTTAACAGAGTAAGGGCACGGATCCCCAAATAAGGTGTGTTTTGGCCTTAGGGTAAAGCTTGCATTTACGGAAAATATATTGTCCCCTTAGGCAATATGTTGTCTCTCATGACCCAAAGAAACTTGACTGATAACAAAAGGGGAAAGAAAAAAAAAGAACAAGATCATAGAAAGTTACTGTTTGGGAACATAGGAGCAGAATCCTCACAGTTTGTTCTCCACAGGGAGGCCCTGAGATATATCAGAGAAGGTCATGTTTATTCCCAGACAGACAATCTTCGGGGTTGGGGCTGCCCCTGAGACAAACAAAGCCCACACTTGAAACTGACAAATGTGTTCTTTTTATAAATGCCTAACTCCATGTCTCCCAGGTAAGCCAGGCCAATAAAAAACTGGTCACTCCACCCAGTCGGGGACTGCTCTAAGAGGGACACCAGCCAAGGGTGCCAGGTGGGCACTCAGCAAATCTTCTTAGGAACGACCTCATGTATGAGTCCAGATATTAATCTCAGACCTCCAGATGCCATGCCTTATTAGTACTCAGAGGATCAAACTTAGGAAGTTGTGATTGCTTCGAACAACCGAGATGACAGAAATGAGCTCGTGTGACAAAACACGAAAGGCTACGCTGCTTCATCCTGACTCTTTCGGGGAGGCTCCCTCTCAGAATCCACGGACTATTCTGCGAGAAGCTTGAACCATTTGGAGATGCCATGTGTGAGTATTTCAAGACTTCAAGTAATGCCAGGCTACCTGAGTCAAGAAGGCCACTGTTGATTCCAGGCCCCGGCTGTTTATGTCACTCCAGCGAAGGACTGAGACATCACTAAATAAAGACAAAACCTCCCCATGGTGCCCCGTCTGAATTTCTGTGCCTCTTCTGAGCCCCATGAAATGATAGTGGTTTTATATCATTAAATTGGGAGTAGTTCATTTAACAATAATAACTGGGGACAGTAAGTGTTGTGCAAACTGACATTAACGTACTCAGTTTATAACAGTATTCATACATACTCCTTTACAGAGACCGTGTGTTGTAAACTCCAAGTACTAAGAAAAGCTAATTAGACATTAGAAACTTGCTTGAAAATTGAGGAAGAGAAAGACGGGTGGTCGTAAGAGGTATTTCCTGGGCCACTGTGATAGGGTCTGATGAAATATCTTTACTCTCTCTTTAAGGTCCACAGTCTATTTTCATCTTTTGAGAAAATATTAGGAACTGGGCCCTGTACTAAATGCTCAGTATACAAACATGAATTAGGGAAATCCTATTCGCTAGTTCATATTTTAGAGAATATAGATGTATAAACCAATACTCATAGCATGATGGATTAATGTCTGTGAGAGAAGTAGGAGCAGGTGCAATAAGGTGACAACTGAGCTGGATCTGATGGATAAGTCGCAGTCAGCAGAAGACACAGAGGGTATTCTTTGCAGAAAGAACGGCATAGGCAAGGCGTGGAGGAGGAAAATCACACAGGATCTACGAAGAGCCATAAGATCCTTGGTTCTGTGATGTGTAAAGTGTAAATAGGGAGGAACAGGGTAGGGAGGCCAGGGCAAGGAATCCGTAAAGTGCCTAGATGCCAGGTAGGAGCTCGGATTTCACAGTGCAGGTGATGCAAAGCTGGGGTATTTCCCACTAGGAAGAGGCATGGTCAAGTTGTGTTTTAGATAAATGACTCTGCTGGTTGTACCAATGATGTAACTGAGAGGGCAGGCATGTGGGCAGAGAAGTTCACTGGGTGTTCATTTCCAAAGCCCAAGAGAGGAACTATAAAAGAGTAAACTTGGATAGTAATAGAGGGGATGCAAAGGAGAGAATGGGTTCCAGGATATTTGTAGATAAAATGTTCAGAATTTTCTAATCGATGAGATGCAGGTTGAAGATCAGGGAGGGATCAGTATTGTGAACTTGAAGTGCTTGTGAGATACAGATATGGAAATGCCCAGCAGAATTTGAATATTTAAATCTGAAGTTGAGGCAAATGAAAATTTGGAAATTGTGTACAAATTACAAAAGTAGATAAACTCTCCCAGGAAAAATGTGTGGAAGAAAGAGAACAATAAAGATAAACCCTGAAGGCATTTCAAATGACATTCAAAAACAGAATGAGTAAATTAATCTATAGCCATGCAATGGAGTATTATATAACAATGAAAATGAATGCTACAACCACTTGCAACAAAAAGAACTAAGTCTTACAAAAGTGAGAGAAAATGTAAGTATTGGAAAGTGCATGAAATAAAGTATGCAGAGTTAAAATAGGCAAAACATCAACAAATTGTTAAAGGATACATAAAGGTGGGTAAAACCACGACAGATAAAAAGAGACTGACAGACAGAAAGGTAGGAAGAGGAGAACCCCAAGGGGTGGAGGGAGGGCTGCCACTGTGGACAGATGCACCGGGGGCTCCAGTGGCATTGGTGACACTCTCTCTTAGCATGGTTCAAGGCTTCACAGGTATAAACATTCACAGCTCATAGGAATATTACATATATTGTTTTTGAGTGTTTGAAATAATTTATGGTGATATATGTAAATGACCAAGAGGTAACTAAGAGACTAAGAAGTTGAGACAGAAAATGTAAATTCAATTACTCTTTCAAGCACCTTGACTGAGGACAAGAGATTAGATAGGGTTTAGGACAGAAGCAGATAGGAGATGGAGAAGGTCTCGAGCACCACAGTGATGTGAGCAGGTGCACAGACTCACGAGGCTGGCGTGTGGCAAGGACAGCAGATGCTGTGTGAGCCGGTGACCCTGGGAATCTAAGAAGAGGACCGTTTATGTAGGCATTTCAACCTTCCTAGTGAAGTAATCATCAGATTGACCTAGGAAACTTTCTGTTTCTAAGCAGTTTAATTTTCAGAAGGAAACCTTCTTTTCCTGGGAAAGCCCTTCAGGTCTCCCTTTACGTGCCTTCAGTAGCCAGGTGTGTAACCGTGACCTCTGAGTGCCCTGGCAGGAGGCACACGTGACTGCACAGCAGGAGAGTGACAGATACTTTCTACTGAAACCAGGCAAATATGGGATTATTTTTCTAAGACTTCAGGGAGAAAAACACAAACCATTGGTAGGTGACCACATTACCAAATGCACACACTTATTTGACACTTTGACTGATCCAAGTCACGCTGGAAATAATCATCTCACTGCGAATGACTTACAGTTTCACTTCTATTTCTGTGTCTTTATGGCATGACTCATCGTCTGCCCCTGACCTTGTCATAGGTGGCAGTCCCCACTACACTTACTAGTTGCCCAGTCATTTTATTACAGGGGTGTTCTCTGCCTCGACTGGGGAACAACTACTTTGTCCCTGGGCTGCTTCTCTTATTTCGTTAAGGTTTTTACTCATTTTATACTCTGAATCTCACTGATTATTCTTTCTTGGTCTTTTTTTCCCATTGATTATAGCCTGTAGAAAAATCAAATGTTTATAGTGTTCATGTTCAATCTTCCTTGTGTTTACTGCCCCAAGTTCACCTATCTAGGTTCACATCTGGAAATCTTGAATTATTGACTTAGTAGCTGGATTACAAATATTAAAAAAAGGAAGGTTATCTATCTTTAGCTGGCACCCAAATTTGTCTTAGATATAGGACCATTTATATTTTAGAAATCACTATCAATCACTTGAGGGTGGAAGCTAAGACCCTAAAAAGATGGGCTGCGGTACAACCAACCAAAAAAGCTGTAAGAGATAGTTATCTTCATAGCACGCAATGAGTTTTGTTTATTTATAATGGCATAAGCTGCTCAAAGACAAACCCACCCCACAGACAACTGTGAACATTACACAAAATACAAAAAGCGGGCCCCTGAAAGCATTGGAAAATGAACAAAAGCAGAGAGGTTTTGAAAGTGAGACAAAAAGCAGCTGTCCTTCTGTCCTGAAGGACAAAGGAAAGGCATGAGTCTTTCCTTTCATGTCAAAGGTTGACATGAGTCAACCCTGGGTGCAGAAAAGTGAAGAGGGAACCCTGACAATGAGACATCCACAGGAGAGCCCCCATATTCTGTAAAGCAATTTGGCCCAAGTGTGTGGGTGGCCCCCGACAAACGCACATGTGAGCTTCCGGCCAAGACTAAGACACGTGAGCTGAGCTCTGGGCAGTACCCACCACGGGTGAGAAAGGGGTTAAGTTGGAATCTACTCAAAGTAGTTGTTTGCTAAAACAAAATATCAACGATCTTTTAAAAAAGAACAGAATTCAAAGTTGCTGTAAAACGACATTCATACTGTCCAGTCTGCTGCAAGATTAATCTGTAAGGAACCAAGTACATGGGACCCAGTCTCATGGGAAAAGACATGGAGCAAAGGCCAGTCCCGTGATTCCACACGTTGGAACAGTCAGGTAAGGAGTTTTAAGCCACTATTGCTGGTGTCCAATGACATCAAGAAAAATACACTTGTAATGAATACAAAACAGAGATTCTTAGAAAAGAGAGAAAATACACAAGAGGATCAAATGGAAATTCTAGAACTGAAAAATAAAATACCGTTCTACTGCATACACATTTGAGTCTTAAAACAAACAAAACCCACCTGTCAGCACCCATTGTTGGCAAAGATGCAGCATCTTGAATGCACTGCCAGCGGTGTTGTAAACCGTGCGGCCGCTTTGGCAGTTTCTGGGGTGAAGCATACACCAATCGTATGGACTCCGTGATTTCGCTCCCAGGTATTTACGCAAGATAAATACAAACATCTGTCTGCACAAAGGCTTGTACACAAATGTCTCAGCAGCTTCATTTGCAATAGTTCCAAACTAGAAAGAAGGTTAAGCACTCATCAGTGGGTGAATGGATAGATAAAGTGTAGTGCATCCATGCAATCACGACTCATTAATAAAAGGGAATTCCTGGGGGTGAATCTCAAAATCATTATGCTGAGTGAAAGAAGCCAGATGCAAAAGAGGGACACAAACTAGTAAATACTACGATGCTATTTTTATAAAATTTAATACAATCCCAGAAAATGCAAACTAAGCAACAATGACCAGAAGTCACTTGCATGTAGTAGGGATTGCATTTGGCTGAGGAGGGAGAGAGATTAGATTGCACAAAAGCATGAAGAAGTTTTGTGGATGATGTAAACATTCTTCATGATTGTGGCAGTGGACTCACTGTGTATGCAATTGTCAAAACTCATCAAACTGTATACGTTAAATGAATACAGTTTGGTTTATGGGGAATAACCTAAGGACTAGGAGTCAGAGGAAGACAGAGAAAAGAGGAAGTTCAATAACGTGGAACACCAGTGGAGCCCAGCAAGGGACACTGAAGACGATCATTTCTCAAGATCAGGCATGTTTAATATGTAGTCAGAACCATTTTGGCTCCCTGCCACATAACCCCATCCCGTCCTCTACAAAATTTCTATAATTCTGAGAAATACACAACAATCCGTGAGTGGCTTTCCATGAAAATTAAGGACAGGAACTTAGCTGTACAGATGGCTTGATGTAGGATGGAGTAAGGAAAGCACACAAAAGGCCAAGGAACAAGCCATAAACTGGGTCATTTCCATAGAAACTGGAGTTTAGGGCCAAAGGTCACCAGACAGATATAACATCCCCAAATTGGAAGAAATCACAGGGAGGCACTGTTTTTTCTGTGTGATTTGGACTGGGGATTTGAGCCAGTTGTCCAGATCTTCAAGAGCATCATACATGCAGACAATAATTTGGAGGGTATGTATAAAAGCTCTGCATGCTAAACTTTCCCTTTGGCCACTTGCATTTATGGGCATGAACGTGGAACCCCTATATTCTTAAGGTAGTAATCCTCCATCAAGGGACACATTACAATCACCTGGGGTTCTTTAAAACTTGGAACCCAGTTCAAATAAGTCGTTATCTCCAGAGTATGGCCTAGGCATGGGTATTTTTTAAATTAATCTAAGGAACTCTTCATTCTCTGGCCTCTGGGCCCACAGAGAAAAGACTGAATGCTTCACCTTTTGATCCAGAGAGACTTAGCTCTTTAACCAGACAGGTCCGTGACGTCTCAGTGGTGGGCTGGCCCAATCTTCTGGCCACACAGCTTCCGCTGATCCCTAATATGAAACTAGTCTTTGACACAGAAGTCCAGGGGCAGTGAAAAGACTTCCCAGATACACCAGAAAGCTATTCCCTAGGTAACCAAGTTACCTGGCGTCTATAATGTGCTCCGTGGAACTTTACTCTGAAACTCTCTCTTCTGAATTCTGAGCAAGGAATGGAAAGGTCATGCTTCTAAATGTGCCAGCTACACTGCTGCTGTCCTAACAAAAATGACGTCCCACACTTTTAACTGTCCAATTCCTCTCTGTCCACAAAATGAACCATGCAAATGCCCAGAATGGATGGACTTATAGAAGGAAAACTGAAAGGACAAATGAAAAATAATGTACAATAACCATCTACTTATTTGATAATTAGAATTTAACTTTTTTAATGTGCAAAATTAAAACGAGTTATTATTCATCTTGGAAATAAGATCATGTGTGCTTTAATCTTCAGTGTTTTGGTTTTTCTTTGCATTCTGGGTATGATTCTAAGGTAAATCACATAGAATATATCATGCCTTAGCTAACACTACTTTGATTCTTTCTATATATCAAGTATTGTTCTAACACTTTACATATATTAAGTAGTTTAATCACCACAGCTCCATGAGTTATCTATCATTTTTATCCTTATTTTACAAAAGAAAAGAAAAGGGAAGAAAAGAAAAACTGAGATATAAAGAGGTTAACCAACCCTCCAAAGATCACACGTGTATGAGGCGGAGGAGCCGAGCTTTTCGCCCCAGCAGTCCAGATCCAGAGAAAACACGCATCTGTAAATCGCTACACTTTGTTGACTCTGGGGGCTTAGAGCACTTCTTCCGTGTCTGCTCTTCTTCCAGCAACGTATTTCCCATACGGTGGCATTTGAAAATGGTCATAGAAAAAGCTGGACTTGTTCGTTCAGTTTTAACCTCTGACAGTGTATATTATAGAGATAATATTGTCAAAAATGCATTTTGTCACATTGTCCAGTGTCCGTACCATTCCACAACAAGTAATCTAAGAAAACACGCAAGATAGGTCAGCAGAACTCAGGAGTAAGGGAAATTTTTGTTCGACATTTAAAAAGATACTTGTTTATTGTGAGTTTTTCTATGCTCTTATCTTTTTGCTTGGGCCACCAAGAAACTAAGAACTTCATTTGTAAACTAACGTTTTTCAGATGTAGGCCCTTTTGCCATGTTTTTTACTTATTGGGCTGGCTTTCTCATTTTTTTCCCTGTTTGCACTGATGGAACTTTTAACTTCTCTATTTTACTGAATGTTACATATATACTTTATCTTGCTTTAGATCTTTTGTAATACAAGGCAGGTACAGACTACAAAATAGAAACTTTTTAAAAAATAGAAATTATAAAAGACCTAGATTAGAGCCTTTTAGGTAACACATGTGGATGTAAAGAAATATTGTATTTTTCTAAGAAAATTTTTAATTATCCTGAGTTAATTCCTGATCAACAGTCTCCTCTTAAAGGCTTCTTCCCTCTGTCTCTGTCTGCCCCCCTTCCCACCCCCGTTCTCCCTCTTTGCACCATTCCCTCCTTCCCTCCTCCTGTTAAAAAAAAAAAACTGCAACTATTTTTCTGTTGAACACAGCTATGTATACTATACCTTCAGAATCAGTTGTTAGAAACATGATTATGGCACACCCACTTTGAAATAGACATATTCTTTGTCTATCAACTTAATCATTCATATATATAATTAATCCTCTATTAACACATGGTAAATATTTTTCCAGGGTGGCACTATTTTGTAATTTGGTTTATTTTTTGACTTTCATCTCTAAGAAGTCAAAGGTCTTATTCCTTTTTATGAGTTTCAGGTTTATTTTTCATGTTTAGAAAGGTTTCTCATACTGCAGTTATATAAAGAAACCCACCTGTATTTACTTCCATATTTTTAAATTCAAATCTCTAATGAATCTGCCTCGAATTTTTCCAAAGAAAAACAACTTGTCTTTACATAATTTGAATGATACATCTTCCTCCCATTGCTACATTTATCATTCACAAAATCTTTATTTATATTAGGGTCTATTTCTTGCTAGTGTATTACACTTATTGGTCTATTTACCCATCTATGACTGCACCAATATAAATAGTTTAAAATTTCAGCATGCTTACATTTCTGATAATGATTATTTTACCCTGTTATTTGTCCTTTTAAAAGATGATATGCTTATTCTTACATGTTACTTTTAAAATATCATTTTATCAAATCCTGCCAAAACCCATCTTGTTTTTGACTGAAATATCAAAATTATAGATTAATTTAAAGAACATATATAAAGAATTTTACATTAGCAAACTTTCTTAGTTTGACATATGTCTATTTTTTCAATATTATTTTTCTTGGTACTGAATTTACTTTATTGGATTTTTAAGTTACAAAGTAACATGTATTTGCTGTAACAACTCAAGCCGTGTAAATATTTAGTAAAATAAACAAATTACTATCCCTCCAGTCCATCCAAATCCCCAGAGTAACCAGTGTGCACAATGTCGTACGTAGCATTCTGTGCCTTTGGACGCTTCAAATCAAAGCTTATACACATATGTGTACATTCCTGATTTTTACAAACATTTTTAACATGCTATACCCATTACTCAGCAGCTTGCTTTTTCTTTTTGATGGTGAGATTTACAGACTTCTCTTTAGATCAGTATACCTGAATCTAATACCTTGTTCCTCATACCAGTCTGGATGCATCGTAGATGATTTATTTCCTCTATTGATAGAATTGGGTTGTTTTGTTTATTTTTATTTTTTTATTTTTAAATGTTATTTTTTTCAGTTACAGTTTATATTCAATATCATTTTGTATTAGTTTTAGGTGTGCAGCATAGTGGTTAGATTCAATATTATTCTATGATCTTTAACAGAATTCAAAGTTTCTGAATATTAGTTCTATATATTCCTTGTTAATTTCATCCCTAGATATTTCACCTACTTTTGATTTTGCCACTTTAAATGGCATCTTCTTTTTTATTATAACTTGTGAACTGGAGGTGGATATATGCTGTTGTACACTAACTTTGAAGATCCAACCTCTCTATTAAACTTTGTTATTATTTCTAATATTTTAATAGTTATCCTGGATTTTTCATGTATAGTATCACATCTCTTGCAAATAGTAATGTCCTCTCTAACATTTGAATTTATTTGTTTTCTCCATATAGTAGATAATCCTTAAAAATATTATTAAAAATATGTTGATAATAGACATCTTTATCGTTTTTCTAACTTTAGTGGAGAACTCTATTAGCATTTTCATCAAGTCTGATACTGTTTGTACAGTAAATCATGTCAAGATATTTTATTAGGACTTGGCCGAGTCCTAATAAAATAGGGCTTTTGGCCAAGATGGAGGCATTGGTAGATATACTTTGCCTTTTCAAACAACCAAAAGGAGAACAACAACACATTTAAAAACAAAAAACAACCAGAATTGCCAGAAAATTGAACTGTATGGAAGTCCAACAACCAATGAGTTAAAGAAGGAACATTCATCCAGACCAGTAGGAGGGCACGGAGACAGGCCTCTGAGCAGAGAGGACTCACAGCAGGGCTGCAGCTGGAGGACTGAGGCAGGCAAGGTGGCAGCTGGCAGAGTGGACAGCCCCACATTTCTATTTGAATAAACCAGGAGGGACAACTGGGGAGTGAGACAGACTGTGTAAACCAGGGTTCCAGGGTTGGGGAATAAAGCCTCAAAACCTGACTATAAAAACCTGTGGGGGTTGAAGCAGCTGGAGAAACTCACAGCCTTACAGGAGAGTTTGCTGGAGAGACTCACAGTATCCTAGAACATACACAAATCCACCGACCTGGGAATCAGCACCAGAAGGGCCCAATTTGTTTATGGGTAGTGGAGGAAGTGACTGAAAGCTGACCAAGAGCTGAGCAAGTGGCACTGTTCCCTCTCAGACCTCTCCCCTACACACAGCACCACAACACAGCCCAGTGGGTTGCCCTACCCTCGTGAATATCTAAGGCTCTACCACTTATTATGAAACAGGCTCACAGAGACAAAAAAAAATATGGCTCAAATGAAAGAACAGATCAACGCTCCAGAAAAAACACAACTAAGCAATAAAAAGAGAGCCAACCTATCTTTTTGCACAGTTTGCAACCTATCAGATGCACAGTTCAAAACACTGGTAAGCAGGATGCTCACAGAAATCGTTGAGTGTGGTCGCACAAAAGAGGAAAAAGTGGATGCTATGAAAAGTGAATTAAAGAAAAACATAAGGGAACCAATACTGAAGGGAAGGAAACTGGGACTCAAATAAATGGTTTGGAGCGAAAGAAAGAAACAAACATTGAACCAGAACAGAATGAAGAAACAAGAATTAAAATAATTGAGGAGAAGCTTAGGAACCTCTGGAATAACTTTATACATTCCAACATCTGAATCCTAGGGATGCCAGAAGGAAAGAGGAAGAGCAAGAAATTGAAAACATTAATGAAGGAGAACTTCCCTCTTCTGGCAAAGGAAATAGACTTCCAGGAAGTCCAGGAAGCTCAAAGAGTTCCAAAGAAGTTGGACCCAAGGAAGTACACACCAAGGCACATCATAGTTACATTAGCCAAGATTAAAGATAAGGAGAGAATCTTAAAAGCAGCAAGGGAAAAGGAGATAATTGTCTACAGAGAAGTTTCTGTAAGACTCTCAGCTGATTTCTCAAAAGAGACCTTGTAGGCAAGAAAGGGCTAGAAAGAAGTATTCCAAGTCATGAAAGGCAAGGACCTACATCCAAGATTACTCTCTCCAGGAAAGCTTTCATTTAGAATGGAAGGGCAGATAAAGTGCTTTCCAGATAAGGTCAAGGTCAAGGAGTTCATCATCACCAAGCCCTTATTATATGAAATGTTAAAGGGGCTTATCTAAGAAAAAGAAGATGATCAAAAATATGAACACTAAAATGACAACAAACTCACAACTATCAACAACCAAACCTAAAAAAACAAAAACAAAAATGAACTAAGCAAACAACTAGAATAGCAACAGATTTACAGAAATGGAGAACACGTGGAGGGTTATCAGTGGGGAGGGGGAGTGGGAAAAATGGGGGAAAGGCACAGGGAGTGAGAAACATAAATGGTAGGTACAAAACAGACAGGGAGAGGTTAAGAATAGTATGGGAAACAGAGAAGCCGAAGAACTTACATGTACGACCCATGGACATGAACAAAGGTGGGGGAATGATGGTGGGAAGGGGGTACGGGGCGGAAGGGCATAAAGGGGAGAAAAAAATTAGGACAACTATAATAGCATAATCAATAAAATATATTTAAGAAAACATTAAATTGACCCACACAAAAAAGAAACTTTATTAATAGTTTGCTTGCTTAATCTTTTTATTTCCTTTTCATTGTTTATTGTTAACTAGTAAAGGCATTATATTTTATTAAGTATTTTTTAAAATATCTGTTAAAATAATATGCTATTATTTCCTTTCACTTATCTAACATAGTTGTTTAAATGCTACCTTGCCTCAGTTTTAAGGTCATAGCTAAGGTCAGTTAGTTCCCCTTCCTGAGCAGCTAAGTCTGTATCCCTACCTCCTGCATAGAGCTTTTACACTCTGGGCCACCAAACCCCTTCTAATCACCCCAGGCCAAGTACCCGACACCCAGGTGCAGTTCTTACACTCCACAGCCAACTGTATTCTATGTAGCCCATCCTCAACCTGCTTGCCCTGCCTTGCTCCTTCCTTCCACAGAAGCTGCGCTAAAGGCGCTTGCCACAGCCCCCTCGTGCTCCACCTCTTGACCAGCCCTGAGCTCCCCGTGAGCAGTCAGTGTATGTGCTGTGTTCTCCCCAGAGGACTAGGAGTAATAAATAAAATGGTAGAAGTCTTTCCGGTCTCTCTCTTCATCTTCATTGGGTCTCACTGTACCTCACCCAATGTAAAAGGGTAAAAATGCCATATTGGCATGTTGGATAATATTGTAGCTATTATAATATTGAAACCTTGACATTCCTTGGTAGAATGTACTAATCTTTCAATGTGCTTTGTGATTCTACATACCAGTATTTTATTTTAGAATGTTGGGTTTTTATAACAAATGCACATCAAGAACTTAGGTTGATATTCATGCACTTTTAAACCATGCATTGTCAGGTTTTGTTATCAATACTATGTGGGCTCTAGTAAAACAGACTTCCTTTTCTCCGTGCACTGGAAGTTTCTTTAAAGGTGTGAAACAAGTGGCCTGTGGAACCGTCTGAGCCTGAGAGGGGCTTGGGAGAGCAGGGGTGCGTAGCCCTGGCAGCATGCATTCTTTCTTATGGACCGTTTTATTTAAATTTTCTGTTTTCTGAAATAAATTTTTGGGTTTTTAATAATTTCCAACAGGTGCCAAGTGGGTAGAGGGAAGAAGAAAGAACAGCTCGGAGTGCAGGCTGCCACGCAGCTCCCAGACAGTGCCCCCGCCTGCTCCAGACTGCCCACTGCACATGAGGCCTTTTCTGGGACTCACGGCTCCTTGCTGTCCCAGCCAAACCCTGTTGAGATGCTGAATTCATGCTCTGATGCGACCTCAAAGCATTGGGAGGACCTGTTCATGGGCTGGGTGGCACTCATCTGAAAAAACACATGGTATTTCTTTTCTGTGCTTCTTGTGTCTGTATTGGCAAGGCATCCACAGCCTTTTTCTGCAAGTGCTCTCACTGTGCAGTGCCACAGGCAGAGCAAGACAGGTTTCTGTAGGGAGCAAATACTCTTTCACAGTCCAAGACTTGGTCTATGGTGGTTGTCACCCTGCAGAAGGAAAGTCCCGGAGAGCACGGACCCTGGAGCCACTCGTTCTAGAAATGCTCACCCGGAGAGCACAGTCAGAAAACATGTGGTGCCTGGTCTGTCCAACAAGTGATGGAGCTTCACACACTGAGACAAGGAGAAGAAGGAGAGCACCGAGGAGAACAGGGAGAAGGGACACGTCGCACACCAGATGCTTTGGACGGGGTAGGGAACACGACGGTTCTCTGAGTGGGTGGAAACTCAGTTCTGAGCAGAATAGAGCTGCTGGGGTGAGCTCACATGCAATGGGATTATGATTAGCAAAGCCATTATGTGAAATGCGGGTAGCATGTACCATGTAACTCATTAGTCAGGTGTGAAACTAGACCCAAGATCTGGGTTACCAGCCTTGCCTATAAATTGACCTGTACCCTAACAGGAACCCCAATTCTACTCCTTACCCTGACCCCAACAACATCATGCTGCCTAAAGCTGACTTTCCCAGACACTGACTTCCCAAAGGTGTTCAGTGAATGAATGAAAATGACAAGTAAGTGATGAGTCTGGCAAGGCCACTCCTCCGGTCAACTGAGTCTGGGATCCTACAAAAGAAAACTTGTTCTAAGAGGTAGACTGTGGACAGGGATAAGGGAAAGGGTCTCTTAATAAAGGTTTCTACTCAAAGATCAAGTGTTACCGGCATTTCCACAAGGCAGTGAAGGAACTTATTTTCTGCTATCTCTTTATAATAAGGAAAACAAATTGCAGTCTACAGCTGGCCCCCATGAACTTCCTTTTGTTACGAACTGAACTGTTACAATGTCATGTTAAAAATGCTAATCATTCGTGGTCTCATAAAACAGACGTCATTCTGCCATCGGGGGCAGTTTGGAAAAAACCTAGGGTGGTATGAACAGTCCTTCTCATCCCTCACCCACTATCCTCTGACTTAGAGGAACTCATCGATTGTTCACATGTGCTGGGGAAGCCATTAAAAAAACGTCAAAGAGGAGGGTCAGCTTGGAGAGTCAGGAGGCTGGCTGAGAAGCACCACTCCAGTCTTCCCAGAAAGTATGGTTGATGTCAGCGGGAACTGTGTGGCCAAGCTCCTTACAGGAGACGAAAATAATTTCCCCTAACTCCCCAAATAAGTCCCATGTGCAGTGTTAGGCTCATGGAGGCATTTATATCTGCCAAGGTCATGTTTTTATCTTCTCTTGAGCTCCATGTGCAATCTTAGGTGATATAACTGTTCTTTTATGTCTCTGCCTTCATAGTCTTTCCTGAGAAATTGATTTTTAAGGTCCACAAAAAAAGGCTTATATGCCCTCTTTGGACAAGTAGCATGTGAAAATGGGAAAGTAAAACCAAACCACAAGTCAGAAGAATCAACTTGTATAGAAAAACAATTTAAAAAACAAAACAAAAAAAGAACCACATTGTGGTTCTGTCTCAGGGAAAATCTAGTTGAATGACCTTGGACTTGTCATTTTCTTGTTTGGACCTAAGTTTGCTCACCTACTCGATGAAGATTTATTTCATTATCTCAAGCAGAAAACATTTTCTGAGTGTCTTTTTTTGTCAAATACAATAAAAAATACTGGGGAAATGAAGGTGCAGATTCAGCCCTGATCTCCACACAGCTCATTTTGTTTTGCTACAGTAGTATGATACATTTTATAGTTGAGGTCAGGGCAATGCTTTTCTTTTGGAAGAGCATACAAGAATTCAGAATACATAATTCCTGAAGTCATTTGACTTGCGTGTAATTTTCAAAATATTTTACAAAGAGTAAGGGATTTCACTGCCAAGTCCAAAAAGATACACCAGCAATTATGCGTCAGCTGACTACCAGCACTGCCTTCACGGTCATAGCTGACACTGGTATTTGCCTCTGTTTCCTCGTTGCCAATGATGCTCAGTTTTGTTCGGCCAACAATGTGCCGGATCTCAGGAGGTGAACTGTGGCTGTCTTTATTCAAGCATCAGCATCCCATCCTCTCTGTCAGTGATTGACCTACGGGTAGTATTGGCTCAGTTCAGACTACTGACACATAAGGTGACTGCTGAGAAGTTTCTAGAAAGAATTTTCTACCTGATGAAATGACAGGATTACAAGAAGAATTTTCTCTCATTTGCTCTCTTCTCTCTCTCTCGCTCCCCTCACCCCTCTTTGTGCCCTGACCACCCTCCTAATGCCTACTTTGGGACAAAGTCTACGAGAAGCTAATATCTGGGGTTGAACTAGCCATTTGACAACATTATGGGGATACCAAGAAAATCTCACACATATCCACCAGCTCTAGGTTGGAGATGCCATACTAACCTGGAACTCATCTGCCTATAGATTTATTATTAAGTACAAAATATAAGCATCATATGGTTTGAGCCACTCTAAGTCAAATTTTCTGTTTTATGCTGCTTAATGCATTCCCAATTCATACAATGATATAATAATTTTTGCCACTAAATTTCCTGTTTATGAGCAACATAACTTTATACAAAGTGAACATTGTAACTGTGTTTTATAGCCATTCCTAGCTCAGAGGTTTCCCTGGGATGGAATACTTAGATGTTTTAGGTTCTTTAAATAAATCAGTACAAGAGAACCCTCTTTCCTCTCCCAGAAAGCAAGGTATTCTGCCCCATTTTCCAATCCAGAACTATTCTAGAGGCATGATTCCTTCATTTTCTGTCAAAATGTGATGTCAAAGAGCCTCCCCCTCATTGTTCACAGGTGGAATTTCCAGGCTTAGCCAGGAACAAAGGTGGTACAGCAGGACATAGCTCTATGTTCCCTTCATTGTCCCTGCCATCCTCTACATTTCTTTCCCATGTAGACCTTGTGGAGAAGAGATCCTCTAAAATAACAGTGTGTTTACTGTTGTGCTGAGAAATGGTAAATATCCTACAAAGAGTTGAGGTTCGTATTACTCAAAATGCACAAGATCTGTAAATGACATGACAAGTCTGGTGGAAAGACCCCACCCCACATCAGATCCAGACTCATCTTCTCCAGGATGTAGGATAAGCCACAAAAACTGTGCTTGAATTACACAAAACAGAAAGCTTACAATTTATAATGGGTTGGGGCTGAGATCGGGAGAGATACGGTAGGTGCCAGGGGATAAGGAGTTTGAACTATGTTTTAAACATAACAGGGAATCGTTATAGCAATAATTGTCTCTGAGCTTAGGAAATTTGGAAGATTAAGGCAAGTTTAGAGATGGTACATGGCATAAAAGTCCTAAAGCTTAAGCTCCTGCTTGCTCTGGAGCAATTTTTTTGGCAGGTTAGAAAGTGCTGAGAAAGCATGTACTAAATTATTGACCACCTGGCAGCAAAAGAATGAAAGGACTCCCAGTTTTTGATGAGGTTAGAAATATTTTTAGATGTGACATTGAAGAGAGAAGGATGTCATGAGGTGAGATAAATTCCATGAGCTTTAAGCAAGTGCTAGTGGAAAATCCATAAATCCCAGCTCTACTAACCAACGTTATGCATTTGGGGAGGTCTAAAAGATTCACCTTGTAACTTCAACGGACTCAAGTAGGAAGAGAAGAACATGAAGCTGCTCACAGTCAGGGAAAGAAGCAGCCCAGGGAAAGGCAGAAAAAATTGTCAAGAGGCCAATTTACAAGTTTTTTCCCCACCTGAATAAAAACTGATTTCTATGCATAGTCATAGAATCCCCTCAGTCATCGTAGACCCCTTCTTCTACTTCTAGTGAGTGAGAAAGTACTGCAGGCCGCTGGCACTGTGGTAATATTTAGAAGTTCAAGTACAGGGAGACAAAGGGCCTGTGGCCATGTGTGAGAACCAGCCAACCTCAAGAAGCTCTTGGCTCTGCTCCAAGTGTCTGCCTCAAGCCCATTCCATCAGAAGGGATTTCAGTCCCTTCTCCATGAGGTTGGTGGTGCCACATACGAACAGAAAGGGAGGAATGCCAAACAGTGGTGGACAGTGAGCATTAGGTATTTGCACATGCCAATCATCCGTGAATGACATTTGGTCCACAATCAGCTACATTCAAGGGGGCCTCTATGGTCCAAGCCATAGAAAATGACCCTTTCTGGCTCCCTCCTTCCATTTACTTTTACACAAATAGTTCTAATAAAACCCTTGCATGTTTAACCTGACTTGGTATCTGCTTCTCAGGGGATCTGAACTATTACATCCTCTAACTACTATAGGAATTTTCTGGACCATGCATTCTCTATGCAGATTATATCAACCCCCTCAAAATGAAAACTGGTTCTTGAGTGCACAAGAAAACTTTGACATTATCATTGTTTGTGTACCGTAGTACATAAGGAGATATATTGTATCTGTGATAGCAAAACTTCATGCAGGAGGGGCAATCAGGAAAAAATCCCTCGTGGGGGCAGTAATTTAAAAACGTTGAGAAATTGTTCCAGATGAATCACTGGGTCAGAAAGCAAAGATTTCAGAGCTCATGTGAGCATCTCTAAGAACTGCATTACAGCCAGGCCTCAGAATCAGCACGCCTCTCCAACTGCGAAGAGTGGGCTAAAGGACACTGGACAAATGAACAAAGACTGAGTCACATACTCAGCCCTAAGTTCAGGAGGTTTTAGTTACACAGTAAGAAGCTGATGGTTCTCAACATTACACCTAAGAAGCAAGATCTTCCTAACATTAGTATTTCTCTCATCATGGCCAGATACATCCCGCTACAATGCCCTGTAGAGCTGCTCCTTGCTGGAGATCAACGCAAACCCAAGTCTGGAACAATGGTCATCTGTTTAGCCAGCGGTATCCTGAAAGACTGCCGGCAGACAGCTCTCCTGGGGGATCTCGCACTTCGGCAGACCTTGTGATAAGGCAGGGACAGCTTAGTTCCAGACTACCTCTAAAGGACGTTTGCATAGCAAATAGCCTTTGAAGAGGGAGACTCTCTTTCAAGCAGAGTCTAAGGAAAAGGGAATACTTATTTCCTGAGTAGGATAATAAAGATAATGTATCCTCCAGGGTAAACATGAGACATGTTTGCTAGAAGCCTTTTTATAAGATTGGGGGTTTACTCAGCTTAGAGTTCCTCAGCTGAGACGTACCCACTATATATGTGCAGCCTCCACCTGGGCCTATCACCACTTTGCCACCACAGGGCTTGGGGACAAGAGGAGCCAATGTCAACATGAAGCTCATGCCGTCTGCTGCGCCGTGAGTAATAAGGTCCTCTGTCTCTGACCCAGGAATCTGTTTCCTCTTGACATCTTTGAAACTGTGGCAGGCTAGCTTATTGGCTTGCAAGCAGGGTAAACTTTTAGACCCTTCATGGTCCTTACCAGAAGCAGGAACAGGGAGGGATTTCATTAGGAAGAAGCAATTGGGTAAGAATTGAAAACACCCGGGACTGTGAATTCAATGTTCTTTCTTTGAGACTGGGAGCTGTTCTCCTGTAGCATCCGAGGAGAGTAAGCAAGCTGCTTCTCACACACCTGACCTAAAAGCCTTAGAATTCAAGTGTGCAAAGCCTAGGCGATAAGTTCAGAATGAGAACGTGGTGAAGGCGGAGCATTGTCTCTGCTACACTTGCCACGTATCTAGACCCCGCTTGACTTTTAGGGCACTCGGACGTAACCACTTTCTCCACTCAGTTCTATCTAATAACTTGGGGGAAGGAGTAGAATACCATGGTCGTAAAGCTCAGAAAATGATAGTGCAGGGACAGAGTGGAAAGTTGACCCTTCACGCCCTTCTTATTCAAGGGAAAGAGTTGCTTTTAGTTAAATAAAATGTTAAGGTTATTTTAAGAAAAATCAATAAGCCAAAGAGAGTTCTGTCCATCTTATAAATGAGCCATACTGAGAGGAATGTATGTATATACTAGGACCCTGTGGGTTGAGACAGAATAAAACTGAGATGAAGGGAAAGAAACCAATGGGATATTTCGGGCACCCATCCTAGGCTCATCCCAATGAACTTACTAGAAATTCAATGAGAAAAATGATGAAATGATAAACTGATGCTGAACTACAAAAGTCTTCATGTTAAACTGCTACATTGTTATTTCTTCCTTATATATTACATACATATAATATTATTGTTATAATTATAACTAACATTTATTGGGGACCCTTATCTTCTAGGGACTGTTTAAGGGCCTTAAATATATATGAACTCAGTTAATCTTCATTAAGACTTTAAAGTAGAAGCATTGTTCTCCTCATTTTATAGATAAGAAAATGGGCTCATAATGACAAAAAGTAACACGCCACAAGTTGCGAGTTTATAAACTCACACCCAGGCAGCCTCGTTTCAAAGCCTGCGTGCTTGGTCACTATTCTATAAAGCTTCTCTAATATTTCATTTCTCCCTAGATCTCCTGCTACCCTGGGACCCAAAATAGTACTATTAGAAAAGTTTTGGTGACTTTTACTAATTCTTAAAGAGAATACTGAATCTCATCAAGCCTTTCTTGATATTTCATAATCGTCATGGTGAATCCCAAATACCCTGATGGCGTTCAGTGAAACGTCACAGACAATTCAATTCAGTTCAATGAGCCATGCTTGTTGTTCCTGCGTCTGCTTGTCTGACATTTTTTTTTTTACCTTCTTGTCAATTCAGCTGACCGGTACCATTTTTTTGTTGGTGGTGTCTTGATGAATCTAGCATGGTTATGTGACATATTAACATTAAGGGAATCTGAGTGAAGGGTATATGAAAATAAATAACCTTTATTTTTCTTCTGTAAATCCATAAGCATTTTATAGCAAATTAGAAAGAGTTAAAACACCAACCGTGATGGTGACTGTAATTCTTGAGTCACACCTTGGTTTTTGCCACTAATGAGCCTGTGACCTAGTATTTCTTGTTAGAGAGTCCCTTTCCTCATCTTCAGTAGACTTGCAGGGTAACAATAGTTATATGTGGTTATCTAGCAAGGATTAAATGAAATAATGTGTAGAATGTCTTTAGTAGGCTCTCTGCTAAGTAAGCATTTAAAATTTGCAGCTCCAACTATCCTTATTATGACCATAAAGAGCGGTCCTTCACCTGAGTTCAGGGACGACTTCAGAGAATCTGTAAAATCCCTAAAGCCATACATAAAATTGCTCACAAAGACTCATGTGCATTTTTTTCTGGGCAAAACGTCAATAGATTTCACTGGGTTCTCAAACAGGAAACTTACCAAATGATTTTAACTCCTGGTCTGAAACAGGGCTTTGAAGAGGCCGAGGAAGAGAGTGAGAAATGGCTTCAAAGTGCATTTTGAGTTTTTGCTGCGTGTGTGCATTTTTGTGTGCATGTTTTCTTGGTGACTGGGCCACTTGAGTTTTTTCCTCATGCAGATTTTCTGCCCTTATAACAGGTTTTGTCTGAAGATTCCTGAGGGTGTAGGGGTGAGCATATGAGGGTCACCTCGTGGCCTTCATTACTCTCAGTCCTACTTTGCTCTTCTTAACACTGATCACTGCTCGACAGCATACCTACCTATGTGCTTGTTTACAGTCTGTCTCCCCACAAGACTGTAAGCTTCAGAAGGGCAGGAGTGCCTTCGTTAGCACTGCATCCTCAGCTCTTAGAACACAGCTGGCATGGGATAGGCACACGGTAAACATGAACTGGATGAATGAAGCTGGCAACGTGTGGCCTGGCAGGAACGAAGGCCTTTGGAAAGGTTAGGCTGGGAGCACCAGAACAGTACCAGACCAACCCCCTTGGGATCCTCTGCAGGAGGCTGAGCCTGCCCAACTCTCTGATCAGACTCTACCCTGGGGCACATCTGTTGCGGCCCTCACCCTTAGCTTTCCATGAGGGTCTCCAAAATTTGCAGACAACTCCAGGGGCAAGAAAGACAACTCCTTTCTTGCATTCTACCCTTTCTCAGCAGTATTAGTAAGAAAGGCTCAGTTCTTGTGGAGTTAGGATCACTGAGGGATATTGTTTGGGGCTGGATTGTGTTCTCCCCCAGTTCATATGTTGAAGTCCTAACACTGGTCACCAACAATGGGACTGTATTTAGAGATAGGGTCTTTAAAACGGTACAGGTAAAATGAGATAGAGTAGGCCCCAATCCAATGTGAGTGGGGTCCTTATAAGAAGAGGAGAAAAGGACACAGATATTCACGGAGGAAAGACCATGCAAAGACACAGGGAGAAAATGACCATCTATTAGGTGTGCAGAGAGGCCTCAGAAGAAACCAACCCTGCCAGTGCTTTATCTTGGACATCCAAGCCTCCAGAATTGTAAGAATATAAATTTCTGTTGTTTAAGTTGCCCAGTCTGTAGTACTGTGTTACAGCAGCCTGAGTAAACTAATGTAACTGTATACTAGTATTTAGGTTTGACCTCAGGGCTCTATTGAGAGATGAGTGTGCCAGACAAGAAGATGAAAGTTCTGTTCTTCCCTTTTGTAATACAGGCAGTGGTTCTCAAAGCGTGGTCTTCGGACCAGCAGAATTGGCATCAACTGCATGCTTATTAGAATATAAATTCCCAGGTCCTACTCCAGATTAACTAAGAATCTCTGGGAATGGAGCCCGGAACACTGCTTTAAAGAGCCCTCCACGTGACTCTCGGTGATCTGGAGGATCACTGGAAAAGAAGCTGTAGGGCCTGGGTTTCATCTCTATAAACTGGGCTCAGCAGCTTCCCCTCAAATTGCCAGTTTCCTTCAAGCAACACAAGGGGAAAGCAGTGAAAACAATGTTGTGATTGTTGACTTTATTTGAAAATAAAAAAATCTAAGGCTTTCTGGTGTTGAGACAAAACAATGATCTCACCAGGAAGTGCAACAATTTTTTTTTATATATGAGGAAGCAATAGGCCTGAGAAACCACACTGCCAGCAATTCAGTCAAGAGAATACAAAATAATTAGCTTTTCTTAAAGGAGATAAATAAAAAATTGAATTCCATTGAAACAGAATATTCTAAAAACCTCTGGTGCTTCAAGCCTTGTCTAATTGCAGGACTCTCACTGGGTCTTGTGTTTGCTTTGCCAGGGAACACAAACTCAAGTTCATGGCTTCTTAGGCATTTTCTTTTTTATGAATAGGCAATTTTACGGAATGATTATGCTGATAAAATTTGTAATTCCTGGAAAGATGAAAAGCCACTGCAACTTTCTGGGAAAACTTCGCAAATGGTGAAGTTTGAAAATGAAAGCTTAGTCATCACGATCGCAAATTTACCCCACTCCCCAAGCACACACATTCATTTAAGGTACCCAGGACCCCCGCCCAGAATGGACTCGGGTCTCAAACTATGTGACCGCACTGTGAACGTACAAATGGGCTCCATCTCTAAGGGAGTTTTACATTTTTGCTTATATTTTCTGTTGGTGACAGAAAAATATGATTTCCTTTCCAGAACACTGATCAGTACCTTCTCTCTCTCTGACCTCCTGGAAAATCCTGACCATTCCACTCCCATGGTTTCAACCACCACTCACACCAAATACTAACCCCATTTCCTCAGCCCTGATCTTTGTGATCCACTTTGCAAGTCAGTTCTGGTGATCTCAATATAAATATCTTGTAAGCAACTTTTAGACTTTACGTCTTAGACTTTAGCATTTCCAGTTCCTGCAAAACCTCCATAATCCCAGTGTCAAGCAGCATCCTCTCATTTCTCACCGTCTGCTTTCTTCCTGCAGGTCATTGGTGCTGCTACCATATTTTTAGTCTCTCCACACTCCTGCCTTCACTCCTCCTCTAACCCAGCTCATTCCTTTCATTGTCCCTCAACTGCCTTGACCCTTTGTCCCGTCATCATAAGCGCTTGGAAAAAAATCCCATCTTTTATTATATTTTACTTTCCTCCATTCAAAGCGTGCACCAAGTGGAGAACCTGGCTAGAAAAGAACTTTAAATCATGCTGCCCACTCTCACCTTAAATTTATGAGCATAGACCTCAGTGTGACTCATAGTGCTGTCCAGTAACCATACCACTTTCAAGTCGCTCTCT
>PVKM010014239.1:0-29265 GCA_004027735.1 Carollia perspicillata
CCCCTCTCCTGGTTTACCACGGCTGTGGTGCCACTGAGCAGCACTCTCAGACTGCTGCCGACTCTTGTCATCAGTCTGAAGAAATTGGCTGCTTCAAAGGAGAGGAAGAAATCTGTGCAGCATTATGTAGTGTAAAGGGAGGGCTACGTAAGTTATAGCTGTCTGGGGTCAGCGTGCACAGACACTTGCTGTTCGTTCTGTCCCTCCTCCTTCCCATTCTGCTGTGCTGGGGGATACTTGCTGTAATAAAAAATAATGGAGAAAATTTGCTCCCACGCAGCCTTATTGAAATGTTCCACTGGCAGGAGTGACCGTAGGTCGGGAGGGGAAACGTTCGGTCAATGGGATTCAGAGCCGTGCTCCCTCTTCTGAACTCCCTCGGCAGCGATTGGCTGACCCAGTCATGACATTTATCAAGTCCTGCCCTGCTATGTGTCTGTGCGTGTCTGTCTCACCCACGCAAAGAGTGTGCAAAACTTCCTCATAGGTAATATAATCCCACAGGCTCTCCTTTGGACCACTAACAGCTTCTAGCACCCTGAAGTCATTTGAGGGAAAAAAAAATGGTTTGCTATTTCTGAAGCCTGTGAACTAGTTTGAATACATTTTAAGATTTTTTTTTTTAAGTTCCACAAGGAACCAGAACAGAGAGGAGAAGGGAGCAAATTTTTCAAACCCTTCACTATGACAGGCAGAATGATAGTACGCCCAAAGATGTCCAGTCCTAATCCCCAGCTTCCATGAATAGGTTACGTTACATGGCAAGGGAGAATTAAAGTTATAGATGAAGTTAAGGTTGCTAATCAGCTGACCTTAAAACAGGGAGATTTTTCCCTTGATGGCCTGGGTTGACCCAATGTAGTCACAAAGGTCCTTGAGAGTGAAAGCAGGCAGCAGAAAAAGAGTTGGTGTCCGAGACGCTATGGGAGAAAGACCACGGGCTTTTGCTGGCTGTGCAGATGGAAGCGGGTGCCAGGCCGAGCAATGCAGGCAGCCTCTGGAACCTGGAAAAGGCGAGAGCGCATTCTCCCTGGAGGCCCCCGAGAGGAATGTGGCCCTGTGGATTCCCCGCTTCTATTTAGTGACGGTCTGATCTTCAGAGCTGTAAGATAAGAAATGTGTGTTGTTTTAAGCCACCGAATTTATAGGAATTTGTGACAGAAGCAGTAAGAAACGAATAGACTCAACTACATAAGACTTATGCAAAAGGAAGTTTAATATTGAGACAGTTTCTTCACGATAGTTTCTACCTTGAAGAGAGCCTTCAGTCCTGCTTGACAAGAAAATTTCTAAGTGATAGGGACTAAGAAGGAATCAAGCAACTTTAAGACAAAATCTGTGGCCTCCCCAAACCGTATATGTGTCATGTAATAACCCATTGTGGAAGGCAGAATTAACCTTGCTCTTACATGAAATGAGCAGTTGCCTCTGTAGTCATTTTATGGGGAAGAATAACGTCCTCCAATTCACGTCCCACAAAATGTCCCTCCTGCTTCCCTACTGGCCCTTGGGCACTGGGAAAGTAACATCACAGCCAATTAAATAGGGCACCACCCCTGCTTTCTGTAGGGAAATCTTACATCTGTTCACATAAAGGGCCTAGTTTTCACAATGGAAAACCACTTGCCCTACTGCCTGAACACAAAATGCCACTTGAAATTGGGGTCCCCAAACCTGATAACAGAGGATGTTGCCAAATGAGATAGGCTGAGAGCCAATGATACTGGCTGGGAACACAAAGGGATGCATGTAGACACATGTGTTTGCCAATCCAGGGAGGAAAATTGAGAGAAATGAGCTCCAAAGACCATCTTTGATAATATCACAATGTTGTTTACTGTCAACACTTAAAGGCGCAGGCTCCCCAATTCAGTCTGTCAAGGTGATTAAACTGGAAGGGCTACAAAGGCTGTCTCTAGTATATACTCCGATCAAAATAAGAGCCTAAAGCTCTTTTGTAATTGTTCAGTACCCAAGGTATAAGTGAACACATTTATGGGACTTGGCCTCTAGCCCACTTCATAGAACTACACATAAACACACCTTTTATTGCTCAATAATGTTTTCACTTTTGTAACATTTTACGAGCCACTAAGAAAAAAATGGGGCTTGTATTTTAATTTTTTTAGGAAAAGAAACCACAGAAATACCAAATCTTCCAAGTGGGAACTTCTCTTGCCTGCTGCCTCAACCAAAAAGTATTTGTCCGGGGAGTAGTCAAAGCTTCAGCATCAACAACTCGAGGTTTTAATTTGGTCCAAATTCAGCTAACTTGCTCTCCAGGCTGAATTTCTACATTTCTCTTTATGAGCCCGACCTCCTTCTCCGGGATGCTTGAGGGGCAATATGGCAGAATTCATCAGCTCTACATGCCTTTGGGATGTGCTCCCCACTGACTGTGTTACAAACCAGTGCTTTCTCACCTTGGCTTCCATGCAGACGAACAGTAAACTCATCCATGCACACCTTTTCCCTGACACCTCTACATCATGCCCAGGCCTTTGTGACCCCCTACCTGGACCACTGCAATAGTTTCCTAACTAGTCACCCTGCCTCCAGTATGCACATTCTCCAATTTATATAATCACATTGCTGCCAGATAAATATTGAAAGAGAGACATAATATTGCCCCAGCCTAGATGCTTCTGTAGTTCTCCATTTTTCACCAAATGAAGTTCAACCTCCTTAATCTGGCATTCAACCTCATACAACCTTCTCCAAGTTACATTTTTAGTTGTCTCACTCACTTTCCTCTTTCATGCATTAACCTGCATGGCTTGGCACTCCACAGTGTACCCCACACATGCCTTTATTCTTGCCACTTTGAGTTTTTTTGTTGCAAGCCACAAAAACTGACTTTGGCTACCTTAGGAACTACAGGATATTCTGAAAATTCACAGAATCTAAAGAGCAGCACACAGAAAGGACAGAAATCAAAATTGTAGAGGAAGGAGGTGTTCAGTAGCAGGAATTTTGGACAATCTCTTCAGGTCTCAACCAAACTAAATAAGTGAGCTCCAGATTTTTTTTAATCCTCACGCGAGGATATATTTATTGATTCTTAGAGAGAGAGACACACCCATTGATGAGAGAGAAAGCATTGATCGGTTGCCTCCCATATGTAACCCAACTAGGGATCCAACCCACAGCCCAGGTATGTGCCCTGACCAGGGACTGAACCCACAACCCCTTGGTGAACAGAATGAGGTTCCAACCAACTGAGCCATCTATCCAGGGCTGAGCTCCGGATTTTTTAGTCTTTTTTTGGGGGGTTTGGTGTTTTTCAAGTCTATGCAGGTTCCAGTTCCAGAGTATTCAACTGACCTGGCTTCAGCTAGAGAAAATCAGAGTACCTTGACGACAATTTCTCAAACTTTATCCAAACAGAGAAGACAACTCTCCAAAAGTAAGTTAGAGTTTTAATACAAAGAGAACACACCATAGAAGTTGGGCAGCCAAAAGCAACGAATACTTACAACACTATCTCCACCTGGAATGCTCATGTCGACCTACCCAAATTCTGCCTATCCTTCAAGACTCAGTTCAGACATCATTTTAGTGTCTGAGTTCATCTCTTTTGTTGTAAACTTACAGTTCAGAGTGCACTCTCCTTTTAGTCCTTCTTATTTTCTTTCTTGTTTATGTTTTGTGTGTTTTATCCCCTTTTCTCACCTGCCAGCTGTGAAGTGAGAAATTCACCTCCACAATAGGCTCCAGCTCCTTGAGCTACCAAAAGGAGGTAATAACAACTATCTCACAAAATCACTGTGAGTCAAATTATAATACCTCTGTGTAATGTAAGTAATTCAATGCCTGACACAAAGTAAGTCTTCAATATATGCTCTTGCTGCTATTATTTTTATTAGCCTGTCATCATTACCTTTGTCAGTATGTAACTCTTTTAAACTGAGAACCATGATTTATTCAACTTTATAGATCCTAGTCAAACATTTTACACCAAAAATCTATGTGTTACTTCTAATGAATGAATGACTTAATCCATAAAGCAATCAGTCAATGAAGGAAGAAAAAAGTTGGAAGCTGAAACTGAAACTGAGATTTCAGTAGACTTGCTCCTTCTACTGTTACAGCCCAGTAAGAAAACCCCAACTGGAGGTGCGAGGATCATCACAAATGTTCCAAGAAAAAGAAAGGAACGGAGCTTTCTATAGACCACTCCATGGCTCTGCGGTATTTGGAAATACAGCCCCAGTTCTTTCTTTGTGCAGCAATAACCTGTGTCTGCATAAAATTTAAAATCAATAATGAAAAGAAAGAATGAAGGAAGGAGGGAAAGAGGAAGGGTTCCGTTAATAAGAACTCTAGGGCGACCCACAGTGATAGGAAACAGACACCCCGACCCTGACCTTGTCTTCTAACTCTGGCAGTGCCCCCCACCCCCAGAGCCATCCTCAGTGCAGCTACTGCATGCAATAGTTAGGGCGGTTCCTCAGGCATCCTTATCTCCCCTGGTTACCACAATGGGTCTGTCTTCTGTGAATTTATCTAAACCTTCAAATCTATTTTTAGATTCAGCCTTTGCCACTTTCTATTTGTATCCTAAAGCTCCGCTCTAAGTCTCATCCGGATGGCCAGTAAAAAACAAGAAAAAACAAGCCCTTCCAAAAGAGAAGCTGAGAAAGTTCCAATTAAATCTTACCTGTGCCCCTCAACAGCCTTGGGCCAAACATTTGCCCTCCCTGATTCATTTTGATTCATTTAAAGCTAATATAATAACCTTCAGATTAGTACATTAAACATTAATTAGATTTTAATTTTCACTTTTTCATGCCACAGAGAATACAGTATATACATGTTACATCTTATAGTTTGTAAGTAAGAATCTTTTTTTACTTTCACTGAATTTTTTTCCTTCCTGATCACTCTTTTCTCCCTCCCGCCGCCATATTTTTATACCCTTCAGGTAGTCCCCGCAGGACCACAACATACAGTTGTGTGGAGTACGCACTGCAGTACTCTAGGGATCAACGTTCACATTGTTTATCACAGATACGTGTCCATTTGTCATGAAAATTTCTGGGTAAATATCAGTAAATTATCTCAAGGCAGGGGTACCTTTTTCTACTTCACAGAAAGCAAACTGCCTTCCCCTTCTCTGCAGCACACCAGCAAAAATTAATTACCTACTTGGGGAGAATGAACAGAAGCACTAGACCATCTAGAAAGGAAAAACCAGGCCCTCGTGACTCAGAGGGCTTCAAAACTGAGCCTGCCAAGCTGCACACTTTCTCTTTGCCAGAAGTGAGTCACATCGAGATGAGAAGGAAGTCTAGCAATGAAAACAAGCCATCTTGCAGTAGGTCAGCTAGCCTAGTCCGTCCTGGATACGTGAAGTCTGAAGATGGCGACTGTGTCTCTGGAGTGAGCACACCTTTAAATTTTTAAGAACAGGGATTAGAGTTTAGAAAGAAGCCTCTTATTTAAAAACAGATGGCTTTCTCTTAACTTCCAGGAAAACTAAGGCTGCCCAGTTGCTGCTGCTGATAGAATTGATTTCTAATAGCATACTGCAGGGTTGAGACTGTGTCATTTATGCTTGTGAAATCCAGAATCCTTCAGTGCTCTGAATGGTAACGGCCCAAGCAAACTGAAGCTGATGGAGCTTTTTTGTCCACATCCCTCACCATCTTCCACTTCCCCTCTTCCGCTCAGCACCGAGCGCTGTCTGATTAAAAGGAAGTCACCCACATAAAGAGTACAGAAGCCCAGCGAAGGTAATGTGTTCTGTCCCTTTGTAAAATGAATGGAATCTCAAGCTATTACCCAATCTAGCAGCATGCCAGTTTGAAAGATCTTCACAAGCTTCCTCAGTGATAATCAGGACAAAAGAACTCACTGATTAATTCTACAAATTTTTCTTGAGCATCTTTTTTATGCCAGGGGTTGGCATAAAACCCCTACTCAGAGTCTATCATGAAGAGTTCACGGCCTTTGCGTATGCAAGGCCCAGACCTCAGGTGCACACAGGTCAGTGTTGTCCAGTCAAATGTAGGCTGCATTATTTTCCGGAGGATGCGCTGGCAAGATTAAAAGATGTACTTCATAGTGCCCATTGTGAACTTTGATACAAGTTTTTATAAGTCACGTGACTATCTCAAGAAACGCCTGTTTATGTTGCATCATATTTTTGTGTGAAAAGAATTAACTGATCAAAGATACATAGACACACTTATACATACGCATATATATACTTTTTCTACATTCCACAATTTTAGCCCTATTTTAACATTTCTCCATTTGTAGAGATACTGGGTGCCTCAAAATGTGGACGTGGCCCAGCCCTCTCTGAGAGTATAGAGTGATAAAGATAGCATGAAACCATGGAAACAACATCATTTTCTAGCCCTTAAATCATCTCAAGTAACAATTACTACCTTTTCCTTTTAAATCTCCATTCAAGGTTTCTTATTGACTCTTTTATAATAGCATGGTAGTATTCCACTGTGGTTAGAAGTTATTTTCTGCTGCACTTTAAATCCCTCCTGCATCAATTTCACTACCTTTTTTCTTGACATATTGGTGTAAATAGGAAAAAAAGTTGTTTATACCATCTTATATGCTGGTTATTTCTTACCTTTTTGCAATGTATGTGACAGAGTACTTTACTTATTATACATAGATGCTGAACAGATGTTACTCAAATTTCACCAATGATGTCAACCAGATTCATATACCAAATATATAATGACACACACACACACACTATTAAACAAGTTTGGATTATAGAGCTGAGGAAACTGAGTCTCGGAGAGTCTAAGTAACTTAACCAAGGTCACACCTAGTGAATTAGAAAGTCGGGACTTATGCCCAAGCCCGTCTGACCTCAAAGCCATGTTGTAGGCTCCAGACTACTATGGGGTATCTTACCTTTGGTCCTGGAGCTACATGTGGCTGATTTTAATTGCCAATAGGCTCCACCTGTACTTTCTGAAGAAAACAATTGCTAACTACAAACAACTCTACACAGAATCTAAAAATATAAAGAATCAATTTGGAAAGGACAGAGCTTTGAAACTTTTTCCCATTATACTTCTTGAAAGTAATTGCTCAGAAAGATAAGGGGGTACTTATTTCTAGTAAAACCGTGACGGTCCCAGAAATGCTGACTCACTTGGAACGGGACAACATTTCTGGAACCCTGTCGCGTATTGAGTGGCCTGTCAGAGCCCTAGCAGACCTGAAAGGGCCTCTGCGATCCTGGCACCGCGTCCCCCTCACTTCAGCAGGAGTGTCCTCAGGACACTTCCTGTCTACCTGATGCTCACACGACAGGTTTGTGTTAGAGAAGCCAACGCTTCTCAGGTTGCTTTCCAAAATATGTGGTGACCAGGGTATTTGTTTCCTTTAACGAACAAAGTTTGAAATTAGTAACTTATTTTGTCTCCTTTACTATTTTGGCATTTCAGTCTTTGGCTTCTTGTACTCTACTGCATTTCTGTGCAAGTATCTTTTCTGCCCCTACATCATCATATCAAGCTGGAAGCTCTCCAAAGCCTCCTGCTGAATAATTTCTAGAAGCCTTCTATGACCAAGCTTTTTAAAGATTCTTTTCCACTCTATCACTTCTCATTTTTCATTCACATACCTCCAAAGAGCCATGAGAAATGGATGTTTCCACTCCTTATTTATTTGATCTCTGCAATATTGCATACCATTTGCCTTTCCCACTCAGAAACTTTTATACCCCTTGATGTCCTTGGTATCATTCTGTTCTCATTTTCCTTCTATCTGGCCAGTCCTCCTCCCCATGTTTATTCATACAGTATCTTTCATATCATTCATCCTTTTCTTCCTCCTGCATCTTAAATGTTAATCATTCATGGGATCCTGCTTCTGCACTTTTAACTACACTCTCCCTAAGTGATCTCATCCTTAAGACGAGGATGAGATCAAATGTGCCCATTATATACCGTGTCTGCCAAACATTATAACTACAACGAAGGCAAGGATCACACCTATCTTGGCCTGGAGCATAGACAATGATTAATAGATGTTTATTGAATGTATTAAATATTTATCTCCAGCCCAGGTCTTCCTCCTGAGCCCCAAACTATATATTTTTTCTGTGTGTGTGTATATATACATACTTATAGATATACACACACACACAGGGTCCAGCAGAAGTAACAACTGCTTGAGTGTGGTTGGTAGGGTATGTGAATGGCTCACACCAGATGGACAGTAATTTGGACATTTCACCTAAAACGTCATATGGTGTGCTTGAGTGTGATATTGTTATGTCACAGAATTACATGTTTATGATTTTGTAAAAAGAGGTTTTGTAATAAAATGACGTTATTTGTGCCAGACCCTACACACACAAAAATCTATGACTACTTATTGGACTACTCCCTCTGAATATGCTACAGGCATCCGACATCTATCTCATTCAAAAGCAGCTTATTTTCAGTGGTCCCCAACCTCTTTCTTACCTTTAATTCTATATTGTGGCAAATGGCGCCATGTGAATCAATTACCCTGGAGGTGGTCCTTGTGACCCCCTCCTACCCATACGCCCTCTCTTTACATCCAGTTATTCGTTAAATCCATTTATTGTTCTCTTGTAAATCGTTCAAGCCCATCCTTTCCACCCACTCACACTGCCACGGCCTTAGTTCAGGCTGCCGTCACTATGTAACTACCGCAGCCTCCTAATTGGTCTCAGTCTCTTCACTCTCCATCCAGCCCCTGAATACCCCGTGCATCCTCTACACGGCTGTCAGAATTTTTTTTTTCTGAAAATAAACCAATCGTGTACAATTATACATCCAGTATTATAAGTTCCATGAATTTCCTCTTTCTCTGTCCGTGTAAGCACCGAAACAGGCACCTTTCACAGCAGGTCCACTCGAGGCAAATGCAACCATACCCTTATAACAGCAAGCCAGCCAACCTTCCGATGGGAGTCAGAAGGCCAAGGCCTTCTGACTCCCGAGGCCAAGACCACCCCACCCACATTCTTCTACTTCATTCATGCGAGGCAGTGGTGCCTGTGCCATATTTCTAGCCATATACGTATCATGAATACTGCTTTTTTCACTTATTTTAAATTATGGCTAGCATCCCTCAGGCCAGTTACTAAACCCTCTGGTGCTAATTGAGATGGCTAAGAGTTAAACATTTACAGTAGCTACCTGATTAAAGTCTTTCAAATGCTAACTAACCTCCCTTGGAGTGTGTATTTCTGATTAAGGTACTTCAACTATTAGCAAGCTGCCCCTGGAGGTAGGTTAAACTAGCTAAATGCACACGTATGTATTACACTTTCTCTGCTGAATGATTTTAAACTAAATTACAGACAATATATTGCCCTATTTTGCATGGCATTACATGCGTGCCTAATTTGCCTGCTGGGTAATTAAGCAGTGCCAGTACTTACCCAACCCTTGGCATCCTTGCCTCAATGCCTTGCTTAGTACAAGAAAAAATATGCAGCAAATGTTTTGTCAATGAATACATGGGTGACATCCATTAGTTATCAGGGCAAAATTTCGGAATTTATTCCATCTATCAGGGCTCAACCTTTCACATACGTGACAGGAGCTGACGTTAAGCTGAATTATGTGAAAATGCCACCTTTAAAACTGGAGTACATGCCAGTATGGACAATTGTATGTGGTTCGGTCCCCTAGGATGCTTCCAAGCCACCTTCAACTAGACAACGAGAAACTAGTCTAAGATACTTGTAAGAATCAAGTTCTGTTCAAATGCCTCGTGACGAGGTCCCAGGAAGACCAGCGGATCTCCCTGCCCTCAGTGCTGGGAGTGCCTCCAACCTCCTTCATGCTCCTAACCCTTCGAGAGGGGCTGCGGTTGCTGGGACGTTGTCCCAGATCAATTAAATCCTGGGCACTCTGGGGGTGACATTCAGATGAGTGGGAGGGTGACAGAAAATCAGTCCTTCCGTTTCAGGCTGCAGGTGCCCACAGATTTCCTGGTGTCCGTAGCGAACTCTCATTTCAAACACAAAGGCAAAGATGGCCCGGCCTTTCAGGGCCACGAGCTGATTGCTGAGGTGCGGCACGAAGAATAGGAACGCCGGGGGTCTTACCTTGTCATCAAGGGCACTGACACAAAAAGACTGCTTTATACCCAAGTTGGAAAGTGGAGAGGATGGAATTCCTATTTCGCCAAACCTTGAAGTAAAATTACCTTGAGAATTTGGGCTTCATACAGGGATAAGAGCACCAGCCTTCATTATCCGGCCAGGACTTGAAGGGAAGAAATGCTTTTTGAGGAAAAGTATTACTTCGGAGGGGAGAGGGGAAGAAAAGATGAGTCAAGGTTAGGCGAAGTGAATTCCACCATTTAATTAGCAATCACCCCTGCCCTGCCAGACACAGCTAGTGTGCGTGATTCCTGAATGGTGAAGTCAAAGCAAAGAAGCAGGTAATTAGACAGCAGACACTGGAGTGTTAAGCAGTGTCACGTTTCCAGGGTTTGCACGGGGAGCAAACTGGATGTATGTGCTATGCTTTTAATGTAGTCTGCTTTCTAATTAGCAATCAGGATGGATTTGTCAGTCATTCCTCCTATAATGCAGAAAGCACTGGAACGTAGGGGAAAAAGCAAGTTCAGAAAATCAATTATGCTGATATTTACATTCCCTCAAGGCTGAGGCATTGCAAAAACTGCCGAAATATTATCTTTCTGTTTACAAAGGAGCAGGAAGGAAGGGTGAGACTGCAATTCCACATAATGAATAAATCTCTAGCTATTTGGTGAAAGGTACAATAGCTGAATATTTATGAGACTGGTGATGGGAAATGCATTTTGTATGGTCAGCAATTGTAGAAATAGTCCACCATTTTTAAAGAGCATAGGAACACGTACAGGTTCAAAAATATAAAATCACCTTTTACAGACAGGGAGTTAACAGAAAATGCTTTAAAATTCAGCCTTTTTATTGGATGGTGATTGGCAGAATGGGAATTTATGATCTCTCTCAAATAGCCCTATGAGTGTAACAATACACTCGCACAAGTGGTGATACATAACTTCCTTACAGCCTTCCCAAGGCGGGAGTCTAAACTCATTCAGAGACCTCTTAATTTCCAGTTCAGTGAATGCTTTCCAGGATTCATCTTCGCGGGCTTCCCTGTGGTCGTTGCCATGGATGACTTCTTCCCTGTTCTTCAAACAGTCTCACCCTTGGTTTCTGTGATGTCTCACTTTCGATTGTCCTTCTGCCTCTCTGGTCATCCAATTTACAACTCTTTCATGAGCTTCTCTTTATCTGCATGTGTCTTTTTTAAGTTTGTATTTATTGATTTTATAGAGAAAGATAAAAACATCAATTTATGCTCCATTTACTTATGCATTCATAGGTTGATTCTCGTATGCGCCCTGACAGGGGATTGAACTCACAGCCTTGGATATCAGGACATGCTCCAACCAACTGAGCTACCTGACCAGGGCCATCTGCATGTGCTCCACAGTTCAGTTTTCACATTTTCTTTGAGTGTTATTTGCTTTGACTACAGTTGACAGGCTAAAGATACCTAAATCTCTACTTCTTGTTTTGACCTGACTGAGGTCCCAGGCTCAACATCTAACTTCCAGATGGACAACACTTTCTACAGAGTACGTCCAAAGTAGACCCTGCTATCCTTCCAGCTTTTAGTCCTGTTCCTCCTCTATCCTCCCTGCTGCTGCTGCTGTTGTCTGTGACAGGCAGCCTTCAGGACAGTCCCCAGTGACTTCCACTTCTGTTCCTGCCCTGGTTCTTTGCTTCCCCTTGAGTGTGGACCAGACCCAATGCCTTGCATCTACCACAGAGAATACAGCAATGAGTAGCTCCAACATCAGGTTGCACAAACGATAGACTTTCTCCAAGCTCCCCCCTCTGTTCCTCTCTCCCTCTCTCAACCTGAGGGAAGCCAGAGTCATGTTGTGAGCCGCCCCATAGAGAGGCTCACATGACAAAAGACTGATGTCACCAGACAACAGCCAGGGAGTACCTGAGTCCTGCCAACAGTCATGTGAGTGAGCCTGTTAGCAGGTTAAGCCTTGAGATGGCTCAGCTATAAACTATAAATATCTTCACTGCAGTTTGAAGAGCTCATATACCATATTAACCAACTGCTTCATAGATTAAACAATACATTGTTTAGAAAAAATATACATGTGGTGAAACCATAAAGAAAAGAGGGAAACAATTAATGCAATATTGAGAGCAGTGGTTACCTGTGCTGAGATAGTGTGGAATAAAATTAAGGAAGTGATCATAGAGACTTCTGAGGTGTTGGTATTATTTAAGCTTAATGGTAAGAAGTGAATGTTTTATTACCCTTTAAATTTTGTTCCTGCTTTATACATGCATATATAGGTATAATGTATTCTTTGCATATATGATATATTTCACAGTTTAAAAGTATAAATAAAAGTAAATGTACCCCATATGATTCAGCAACCTTACTTCTGGGTATATATCCAGAAGAATTGAAAGCAAGGCCTCAGGGAGATAGGTGCACACCCGTGTTCTTTGCAGCACACTTCGCAATAGCTGAGAGACAGAAGCAACCCAACTTTCTGTCAGCAGATGAATGGATAAGCAAAACGTGGTAGATGCACGCAATGGGATACTGTGCGGCCTTAAACGAGAAGGAAACCTTGTCATGTGCTACGACATAAACAAACCCTGAGGACATGATGCTAAGTGAATAAGCCAGTCACAGAGGACTAATATTGTATGATTACACTCATATGAGGTAAACAGAGTAGTCAAAACTATGGAAGCAGAAAGCAAAATGGTGATTCCCAGAGGCAGGCAGCGGGTGAGCAGATAGGAATTGTTGTCAAATGGGTGTAGAGTTTCAGTTTTGCAAGATGAGTAAGTTCTGGAGATCTATTTCACAACAAAAGAAACACTCTTAACACTACCAAATTATGTACTGAAAATGGGCAAGATGCTAAGTGTTATGGTGTAGTTTTTAACCACAATAAACAACATTTTTAATCAAAAAAGTCAACGTGTATTTTTTTATTTCAAAACTCCAAACTAAATAGATATCTTTATATACTCTCCTTTCTGAGATGAGATTAAAATGTTAATAAATTGTTTTAACTTTTGATTTTGAAATAATTTGAGATCTCCCCCCAAAAAGCTGAGAAATAGTTCAAAGTTCATATAGACTCATCACTCAGCCTCCTCCAATGTTAGTAACACAAATACCCACAGTTTAATTACCAAAACCAGGACATGACCGTTGTCACAAAGCTATTATCGAAACCAGACTTCACTCTGACACCACCAATTTTCCCACGACTGTCCTTTTTCCGCCCCAGGACCTAATCAGGGGTCCCACATTGCCTCCTCGCCTTCTCCACACGATCTGTGGCAAGTCCTCTTTTCTTCCTTGTCTTTCATGTTCTTGACAGAGTCTTGGTTGGTTATTTTGTAAAACAGTGTTCAATTTGTTTTTTCTTACGCTTTCTCCAAGGTCTATCAACCTTAAGCCTGTGGGCAAGGACACCTCCTGGAGTAGTGGCTTGGCCTTCTCAGTGACTCTCACCTCAGTACTGGTGATCTTGACTCTGATCGCGGGCCTAGGTCATGTCTGCAACATGTTTCATCTCTGAAGTTACTATGACTCCTGTGATTAGTGGAGATGGTTTGAGGGTGTGCTGATACACTGTCTCTCCTCAGACGTCTGTCCAATGATTTTAGTATCAATCTTACTCAGTGGATCTTACCTAGGAAAAATTTTGGATTTCTCTCATACCTTCTACATGTTTAATTGGAATTTGTCTGTAGGGAAGAGCTGTCTCTTCTCCTCATTTATTTATTTGATGACTTATTCATATCGGTGTTGGCTCGAGGATATTTATATCATTCTAATGCTTAAAATCCAATATCTAAGTTATTGTTCAAATCGTCCCATTTTCGGCCCCTCGCAGTTTCTTCAGGGTAACTGCTGTTTCCTGACGGTCTACCATCATCCTTTTCTCCAGCACTTTTCCTCGTTTTCTGACTCCACAAGACGTGCCAGTCTCATCTTCTGTTTTCTCTGGTCCAGCCCTGGAATCAATCACTTTTCCGAGGAACTCTGGTTTCTTTCACTGGAGAATTGTATTTGTAAACCAAGATTTTGCCACAGGGCGTGCTCATGGCTACTGGAGTAGCATTCCTCCTAGGCTCTCTCCGTCAACAAAGCTGAGAAATGTATAGATACGTGACTACTCACCCACCCACACCCCCATCTACATGTAGTTATACATCTATCTATCTGTCTGTATGTTAAAACCGTGAATTCATATGGATACCTGTGATTCCAGAGAGACCCCATGAGGCTCACTCTGGCCTTCTCCATTTATCTGTAACTTCTTTCTCCACAAAGGTATTAACAACTTTATTACCTATATGAGAAATGGAATTAATCAGCACTTTGGTGATACTGTCTTTACATGAATAACAGCGAGAGGCCGGGCTCTCATTGTTTATAATATAGCCATTTGTTTGTTAAATATTAGTATATAAAATATACTGTATTTATCTGCATATAAGAGATGCATATAAAACTGTTACACAATTGCTAATCTATTCCCATAGGAGTACAGATTTACTAACTATATAACAGTGTTTATTCACAGTTATTTTTATCTTTAGCCTCATAATATTCAATCAAAATATGATTTTTCTAAAGCTATTTAGGTTACTTTTTGTTTTTAAGGGTTTTTTTTTTTAATCCGTTGAGTACAGTAATGTCACTGATTTGTACTATGGTTTGGTTCATTTGTTACTGATTATGTTCCATTTTGGATTTCCTCCACTTCCTGGTTGATTTTAATTACTTCTTAGGGAGGTTTGTGTAGGAATATTGCTATGGTTCTGAAAGTCACACCTCTGAATGTATTCAGATTGGTGTAGCTCCTCTTCACCCCTACTAACCTGTCGTTCCTTTCTTCTTCCCACACCTTTTCCACCAACCTCTGTAGATAACCAGCCTCTACCATCTCAGTCGTCTTTGTTGTATTTCTTTTGCACAGATGTGTAAATACATATGTATTTTCTTATATCCTTATATTCCCTTCTTTCTCGCACAAAGAATAGTGTGCTACATATACTCTTTTGTACTTTTTCCTTTCACTTAATTTATGTCCTGGAAATCTCCCCGTGTACATTCATAAATATCTTCCTCATCCTTCTCCACAACATCGTGGTGCCCCATATGACTTGCCACCTACATAATGGACTCTCCTCTGTGGGAGCATTTAATGTTTCCAGTATTTTGCAAGTACAACAATGTTATAATAAATAACCTTGGCACATATATTTTTGCATATATTCAGGCTAAATTTCTGGAGGTGGGGTTTCTGAGTCAAAAACCAAGGGCTTATGTAGTATCGTTAGGGGTTACTCTCCCTTCGGAAAAGTTGGACTAGTGCCCGTTCTCACCAGCAATTTGTACGGGAGCATCTGTGTCCTGACAGCCTCATTGACGAGACCTGTTGAGATGCGTCTTGCTTTTCGCTAGTCTGACAGTGAGAAATTACACTGAGTATTATTTTAATGTGCATTTCTTTCACTATAAGTGAATCTGAACTTTATTTGAAAACTCTTTAGATGGTTTTGCATCTGTTCATGGTGTTTCTCCCCATTTTTCTAATAGTTCTTGGTCCTTTGTCTCAATTTCTACAAGATCTGTATATGTTCTTGTCTGTGGAATATGTTACAGAAATGTTTTCCTAGTTTGTTGATTGTCTTTTGATTTGGCCCACAGTGTGAGTGTATGTGAAATATATATTTTTAGCCACGTTGGTCAAGCTCTACTTTTATTACCCTGAATTTTGAGTCATGACTAGAGAGGCTTTTCCTACATCCATAATAAGGTTAAAGAAGAATTTGCCCATGTTTTCTTCACACACTTAGATGTTTTTATTTTATTTTTTTACATTTAGATCCCTAACCTTTTGGAGTTCATTCCTGTGTGTAGTGTGAGATATATATCTAATTTTATCTTCTCCCAAATGCTATCCAGATATCCAGCACCATTTATTAAAAACTCCAGCTTCATCCCAATGATCAGAGATGCCCCCTAATAAACTAATTTTTAAAACTATAATAATGAAGAGATCATGAGGACTATCAACACAAGAAATTTTGAGATTATACATATAACAAAAAGCAGAGAAAAAGTATATATATACACACAAAAAGCAGATAGAAGAGCATTGGCATTGACAGATGAGGCCAAACTAAGGAAGTGGTGGCTAAAATACATACGGAGGAAGGACATTTTATAGCAATTTCTAAAAAGCCAGTTTATCAAGAATACATAACATTCTTAAATGTGTATCAACTGTAATGCGTCTTCTGACTGATTTCCAAGTCTGGCAAAATTCTGTGGCTCTCATTTAACACAAAAGTTGGGGTGGAAAATCATTTCTTTATTTGTTCTTCTGAAATTGTTTTCTATTTCAACCCACAGAGCCAGAGGCATAATGATGAGTCTCCAGCTACATCTACAGTAACATCTTGACACCCTCAACGTACTTTTAGATCCTTGGAAAACAGCTGGGTATAGTATTCATTCAATTCTTCCAGCTGTGAGTTTTTATCTTCCGCTTTTAGCTTCTTAAAGTTTTGCCAATTCGTTTCCATTCTCCTAGAAAAGCTTCAGATAATGAAAACATCAATTTGTTTTAAAGGGAGTGGTTCTGGAATAGGCCTTTTTATTCTGAAAGACCCTGAAAAACCAAGCAAAGCAGTTCTTGGCTACATTACACAGTCAGTCCAACTCCGCCTTAGTCCTGAGCCCTGCCTTACCTCCCACCCTGCAAAAGCATGGTGAGATGAATTGTTTAATTTCAAAAACACTTTGCGTTAATTACCATCTGGATGATGGACTTTGCTAAAAGCAGGATCAAAGTTTGACATTTAGAAAACTCTCCAGAATCCAGCTCTAAGGTGTACACTACCTACTTAGCGAGTAGACTAAGTAGGTAGGATTTGTACCAAAGGATTTATCCATAGCTCTGAGCCATTGGAATCAGTGAGTCAGCCAAAATCTTCTCTTCCTGTTTATGAAATATTTTTCCCCCAGGGAGTTCTCACATTCATTACCTCATTAATCATCCACTATTCCCTTGGAGAAAGAAAAGTGAGTAAATATGGGTTATAATTCCCAGGAGGAAATATTGAGGCTCAGAGTGAAAAAAATAATTTGGTAATTCAAATCTGTGAGATAAAAAAAAAAAAATGCTGTCCTAGAAAAATGTGGAGTGATCATGGAGATTTTGTTGTTTTAACCCCTAAAATTGACACTGAGAATGAGGAGTGAACTCTGCCCAATGAGCATCATTAGCGTTAATTCACCCGAAAAGACCTTTAGAGCACTGCAGCAATACCGTTGGCCAAATTTTCACATAACACACACCTACCAGAGTCTCTTCTGGCCAAGCTGCAGAAAGTCCTACCCCCTTGCGCTGCTACGAGGACTGGCAAGGCCTGACTCAGGGATAAACCACTGACCTTCCTCATCTGCAAAATGAGTCCTGGCACCTAGCTCAAGCCTTTGGTCCAAAATACTTATTGAGAATGAAAGATGGGAAAATTCTTTACTCCTTAAAAAAATTACACATGGTTAGCTCCAGGGCTTCATGTCACTAGGACCTGAGTAAAATTTTAATAAAAATTACAATGTCGTGCAAGTACTTTTTGCTGTTTTGTGGCTCCAGATATTTTTTCTGCCTGATGGTGGTGATGATTTCAACCACTGAGTCTTTTACAGGTCGGTCACCATCTGAAGGCATTAACATGTTTATTACCTATGTGAGAAATTGGAATTCATTAGCATGTTCGTGATACTGTCTTTACATGAATAATTTTATCATTCCTGACAACAAAAAGGAGAAAACGTTATCTTCATTTTACAAATAAAATGTGGATGCAGACAAAATTACTAAAGATACTTATCCAAGATGTCACAGCCGGTGGGCATTAGAGCTGATAATTTGAATTCAGGTCTTTTGATTCTTAAATGTGTGTTTTTCCGAATACAGGAAACACTTGCCAGCAATGGCGTCTCATCGTGATTTGATTTATTCCAATATCTTAGACTAGGTAATTCACAAAGTGAACATGAATCTGTATTTGTTGTGTTGGAAATACTGGGCTCCTGGACAAGACGTGAGCAAACTCAACAGCCACGAGTGGAAGAGGAAAAGTGATGTCATTCCCTTGGAAGGTGGCCACTCACGCACACTCTCTAAAGGATGCTCCCTGAGGGTGCCATGATCTGAGAGAGCTGGGGAAGTCCGTATTTTTGTTGTTTTTAAATACCTGACCAAGGAACAATGTTTGAGGCTAAAATTATTACTGCCATACACTGTGGCATTCGTCTTCAACTTTTGTTTTGCTCCGACGTTCCTGTGGAATGCAACACACTGACGTCAGTAATAGTGTGGCTCTGTGCTATGCCAATTCATGACTAAGTGGCAGCCTGCCTGGATCCCAGAGGATAGAGTGTGGAGGTCCCTGCAGAAGTTTGGTAAAGGCCCCGTCCTCAGATGATTCAGCCATGATAGGCAGGGGGGTAGGAAGAGCCATATTTTCGCCACTAAATAAATCCAATGCTCATTAGAACAAGCAACCCATGCATTCATGCAAATTATTAGAAATAACAAGAGCCTAAAAAATTACAAAGAAGTCGCCTTCCCCCAGCCTGATGTAGCCCCATATCAGGGCAAGCAGCTTGATAAGCGCAGGCTGTACGTCTGTCCTGACTCTCCTCCCTGGCCCCGTTGGGGCATAACCTCCACAACCAGAGGCAGCGACCTGCTCAGTGACATGAAAGCCCAGGTCTGTGCATTTCACTAAAAAGGAATGGTGATTTACTAAAAAAAAGAAAAGCACACGACAATGTGGTGATGGCCCGAAGGAGGGAGGGATGGGGGCTGGGTGGAGGTGGACAAAGGGGAGGAGATGGGCACATCTGTAACAGTGTCAACAATAAAATAAAGAAAAGAAAGGCATGCACACATTTAACCTAACTCAAAATTAGAGAAACGCACTTTAAAATCATTTTTACTTCTCAAAGTTGTAATTTTGTCAAGTCAAATCTGTGCTGCTGAAGACAGCATGTGATAACTCCTGGGCACTGCTCTGTCACAGTGCGTGTCCGCAGAAACTCGCGGGAAAGCACTGTGGCAACGCGACTCCAACAGTCCAGAGAAGGCTCCCTACTCCGTGATTTTCATATGCTGGAAGAGGTGAAACTATGGAGACTGTAGAAAGTATCCACGGTGGCCAGGAGTTAGGGCAGAGGAAAGAAGGAACAGGTGGAACACAGAAGATTGCTAGGGCAATGAAACTAGTCGGTATGATACTATAATGGCAGGTATGTGCCATTACACATTTGGTCAATCCCACAGAACGTACAACAGAAAGGGTGAACCCGAACATGAACTATAGATTTTGGGTAACAATGATGTATCGACATAGCGTCATTGTTTGTAACAAATGTACCGGTCTCGGGCAGGGTGTTGATTGTAGGGGAGGCTGTGCGTGTGTAGGAGCTGGGCTTGCAGAAGTGTAATTTTTGCTCAGTTTTGTTATGAGACTAAAACTGTTCTAAAAAATGAAGTCAGTTTTCAAAAAAAAGTAGAAGACAAAGAGGTCCAGACACGTTAGTTCAAAAATCCTACTTCTAAAAATCTGTCTTGAAAAAATGTTCAAGATGTAATCAAAAAGTTACACTAAGGCCCTGAGTGGTGTGGCTCAGGGAATTGAGTGCTGGCCTGTGAACCGAATGGTCACCAGTTTGAGTCCCAGTCAGGGCACATGCCTGGGTCACACACCAGGTCCCCAGAAGGGGGCGCTCAAAAGGCAACCACACATTGATGTTTCTCTCCTGCTCTTCCCCTCTCTCTAAAAGTAAATCAATAAAATCTTCGTTTTTAATTATTGCATTAAGGATGTTTATCAGAGTAGTTGCGAAAATACAAAGACAAACTAAATACCTACTAATGACGTAACAGAAAAATAATTAATGCTACAGCCATAACAAAATACTATGCAGGCACTTAAAATCAACCTTTTGAAGAATACATAAAATAGAAAAAATTCTCATATAAAAATCAGTATAGAAAAAAGTAAGTGTAATCCCAAGGGTATCTGTTCCCTGGATATGAAGAAATCTATATCTAAGAGAAAATGCATAAGTTTTTTCTTTTAATACTGAGATGAGGTAGGCTTTCTAAAGCATGAAAATAAAAACAGAATCCATAAATAAAAATGGGTAGAATATATATAAAATATTTTAACTTCTGGACATCAAAACAGAAATATAAATAAATTGAATGCAAAACTGAGGGGAAAATATTGGCAGCATATGTGACCTTACCAAAAAAAGCCAATTAATGAACTAACTTCACAATCTGCACTAGGGAAACCTGGGGACAGATCGCACTTCTCACTGTTTGATCGTATGAACCCTCTCTCAGCTCAGTTTCCACTTCTCTAATGTGTGAGTGCCAATAAGCTCCCTCATTAGGGTATTGTGAAGATTAAATGAGATAGAGCTTTTAGAGTTCATAGCACAACTTATGACACATAGTTCTCAATTAAATATTAGCTATCACTATTAATAAACTAAAGAAAACTCTAACAAGTCAGTATTTTTCACCCAAAATATTAGTGAAAATTGAAATTGAAAATGACACCGAGTACAGGAAAAGGACGAGGAGCCGGCACTCTCGCTAAGGGCTGGTGGGAGGGTAAGCCTGTGGCCTTTGTAGATGGCAATTCGGCGATATATACCAACATTGTTAGAATGCCTACATATTCTTTGGAATTTGTCCTGAATTTTTTACTTCTAGGAATTTATCCTGAAATCCACACACACTATTTCATGCTAAACCTTCCAAGGAGGAGTGTAACCGGTTCAACCACTTTTGCCTTTTCATTCGCAAATAGCCCTCTTCCGTGATGTGAACAGCGGCATCAGCCCCTTTGTTTTCTGTAAAAGGTAACCACCTAAAGCAACCACATAGTAAATGAGGACCATTGTGTAATGTGCAGAGAAACCCAATAAAGGCCAGTCACGGCAAGGGCCGCAGCTTTTGCTCCCCTTGAGAGAAAAGCCATGCTGTCCCTTTTCCTCCACCAGACTCAGCAGCCCGTGTGAGTGTCTCATTTCATCCATAATGAGGCAGACATTGAGGGCCGGTGTCCACATCCAGGACTGTCATCCACATAGTTATGCTTCCATGGAACCCAAACAATTTCTCACAGGAAGCACAAGCCTACGTCATCCATTAAGACTTCCCGAAGACTAGAATGAAATTAAAAGACCTGAAGGTTCACACAGGAGCGGGCAGCCTGTGACGCCAGGGCATTGGTCCTTCTCTCACGACTCTGGACTGTCAACCCTGACTGTGATGACGAGCCACTGTCTCACTGCTTCTACTGCTGCTACTAACCCACGACCTCACCTTCAACTCCGTGGCACTTAGCTGCTCAATAATTGCAATTTTCTCTTATTCTTGGCATCTGCTGCTTTATTTTCTTCCTGCCAACCTTTTTCATGAGGACCTTTTCCCTTCTGTCCCCAGTGTCACCGACAAAATCTCAGACTATGTTCAAGTCCTAAAATAACACGACTGGTTGTGTTCGTTGCCATGGTCCCTGCCTTCACTTTAGTGGCAGGCCACCTCCTAGGTTCTAGGTCACTGGCATGTCCATACACTGACTGCTGTTGGAAAGGCCAGAAGTTGCAAATAAACCACGTGGACTAAATCTGGCCCATAGACATGACTTCTTTGACCTGAGCTCTGTTGGCCTACACAGTGAGGTCAGGGAATTTTGTTTAAAAATAGGAAATTTTAGCTTTTCTTAAAAATCCGAAGATCTGGGTAATGCTTGGTCTTTATTTCTAGATGACAGCTGTTAGCAGAAGCTGCACGTTGGCCTCCCTCTTAAGACGGGGAATTCAGTCTCCAGTTCTTCGTAGCCTCCATCGAGCCCTCTGCTGTCTCGTGCATCCACCTGCTTACGTAGCATCCACCAATCGCTAGAACAAACGTCGGAGACTTTCAGGGTTTCAAAGATGTTACTTTATTGGCCAAAGCTTTACCTGCGCAGGGGCGAGCTCTCCGAAGTGTCCGGAGACACAGTGCTCCTTTGAGCTGCAAATGAGAGTCGCGCTGCTAACGCTCACAGCTAGGGTTTTCTATGGAAGCGAGCAAGCAAGCATTTTACAGAAGCGAATGTGGCAGTTAGCTATTGGCAGCCGGACTGCATGTCCAGCGCGTGGACAATCCTGTGGTTGGCTGGACTACCTATGCTAGGCTCGTGCTCTTTTTGGTAATTGGTCGGAGAAGCTCGTGATCAGAAGGCTAGGGCAACTGTCCAGATGGCTATCTGCCAAGTCAGCTCTGTTTACCCTGCCTTTCTTATCTTCCTGGAATACAAGCCTAGCATGGTTAGCGGTTATGGCTTTTTCGAATCTTTTTTTTTTTTAAACACTAACTCTTTCTTTGTTCTCCACACTTACTTTCTGGCCTCTGTTGGCTTTTGGGTTTGCAAACTCGGATGCAAGTGCCGTCCTTGGCTTCGATCATTTGTGACCGAAGTGTTGGAGTCAGGTAAGAAGAAACAGTTGCTCATTTTTTATGAAAACCACACGGTCCTGCTCCCTCAGCAGACGGCCATGAATAGGAAACCTTCAAAAGGGAGCTGTGGGCGTGACTGATGAGCTGAGGCTTGGCCGACCCATCACCCCACAGGGCAAATAACACATTCTTATGAATGTCAAAGTATATCACTTATTTATACAGATATGTGGTCACGTTGTACTGTGAAAGGGCAGATTCAAATCAATGAGGGAATATCCCATTTGTTTTGTAAATTATAAATAAATATACAGGCATCCTTTATTATTTGTACTGAATCGTTTCCTGGTTTGATATGTTGGATATCACATTTGGAAGCAGTGGGAGAATGAGCAAAAATATCCCATTATTTTACATGAAAAAAATTATTATAACCTGTTTCAAGCCTATCCAAAAACCCCATTTTCCAAAATTTATTTAAGTACTCTTAAACATCTATATAATAACATTCTCAAAGATTTCTGTTGAAATATATTACACACAACATTAACTACATCATTATTTAATACTTCATGGGCTTTTTAGTGGATATATTTTCATGTAATATGCAACAACATAGTAGGAATTAGTTTTCCGTGTACCACAGCAGGCATATACTAAAATGTAAATTTTAAAGTACCATATATTTTAAAGTTACACAATGTATACAAATAACACTTAGTTAAATAAGCAAACATGGTTTTTTTTTTTAAATGATTATTTATGAAATAAAGAGCAGTTTAGCAGGAGAAAGATGGCGGGGAGCCTGCTGCTGGGCAGGTGCTCACGAGTGGGTGAAGGTGAGTGCGAATGAGCTAGCCGAGAGCCAGTGAAGCGCGGCAAACACCTGCGGTCACCCCGTTCAAGTCCAAAGATCTGGAGGACAGTCATCTGTTTTTGGCACTTGAGTCTAGAAATGGATGCCTATGAACCATTATCCAAAATGATAGATATCCATGGATCCCCAAAATAAAATAAAAGTTGCAGGAACAACCACTTGATCTGCATAACGCCAAGTTTTCTAAAAATCTAGCAGCAGGTATTTATGGTTCCTCTTCCTTCTCTTCCTTTCAACTGAACGCACATCAGGTTGTACAAGTTTCTTGGTCGTAAGTTCTTTGCACCATCCACCTCACTAAATCTAGCCTTCCTCACAAGATTTAGGATTTCTGCTTTGCATTAATCACTTCCTCAAAACCCTGAAAGTCAGCAACAATTGTGGGACTGGTTTCGCCCATACTCCATTCATTGTGTGTTGTGATACATTTGAAGCCCAGTTGATAAATTCGAAGATCTTCTGAATGTCAAAACTCTTCCATAAATCCTTAATCGGAGCAATGTAGCCGGCATCCTCAGACCGTATATCAGCATGTAAGTGCCACACGCTGCATCACCATCTATAAACAATATGCTTAGAAGGCTGCGGCAACTCCTGGGTTCGGCGGCTATAATAATGACATAATGCTGGGGGGGAAAAAGACAACTGCGAAAGTATCTGTAACTGTCAACAGGAGGAGGACATCTGGGAGAACTGCCTATTACCAAAACAGCCTTGGTTGCAAGTTTCCCATCCTTGTGTGCTCTTTGATGAATAGAGACAGCTCCTCCCGTAATCACTGAGTATTGCCTTGATCACCCAATCTTTATGAGCTGAATACCATCAGCAGGAAATTCACTCTCCAGTAGTCTTTAAAAAGCAGTGGGGTTTTTGAAGGGATGCACCAGCAGAAGTTTTAGCTGAACATCACATTCGTGTTCAAGTAGCGTTAGCTGATTTTATATGCTTTATGTTCCGGCACTTCTGTCTCCTTTTCTGAAATGAACACACAGGGTAGCATTCGTTTCCAAAATAGCCCAATTCCATCAACGTTAAAAATTTACTTTGTGGTTCAATCACCTTTGTCAATAGTTTTCTGCAATTCATGGGCTCATCTACTTTCTGTGCAGGCTTTTCAGCATTCTGAGAACATATTTTCTTCTAATAATATAGAGAGTGTGATGAGATGATGCACATCATGTTTGAACTGTGCGAGCACAGGATTCAGTATCGTCAAGTGAAGAGCGGAGAGTCTACCACCACACTCGCCATGTTTTCTCCCCGAGTCTGTGCATGAATCAAATGGTTTTGTTGCTGTGACAATGTGGATTTGTTATAATAAGTTTTCTTTTTCAGATGCTGAGTTTTGGAGGAAAACTTATAAGTGATTTAAACAAAGATTTGGATAGTGAGATTCAGATGGCAAAGATAATCCATTGCAATATTAAACGAATATAAAAGGATATAAACCAAGGTTAATAGGAACTATCCCTGAAAGATGGGATAGAGTAATTTTAATAAGTTTCCTTTTTGTTCATCAATGCTTCTCAAAAATGACTATGTATCAGTTCTACAGTCCAAGTGGGGAAAATGGATAAATCAAGAAGAATGAAGCACCGTGCACATGGACTAGCAGACTACTTCACACCAGACCCACATTGTTTTGGTACTCAAAGCAGAAAGGCACTTCTACAATAGTTCCCATCTGCTTATGTGGCAGAATGGTATTTAAAATGTAAAAAGATATTAAAATGGGACTCTTTTTTTGTACCTGGTTCAGCAGAGGCCACCAGGAAGCTGAGAGACAAACAACAGATGACAAAGGAGATTTGTGGAGGAAGTGTCAGAAAACTGGTTTTTCAGCCTTTAGCTCAACACCAGGTCAAAGGTATAAAAAGGTTTTGTAGAAGAGGCAGTGCTGTGACAATTTCCCTTCCTCCACCATTGAGAGGAAAAAGGATGTTCCCCCTTTACCTCAAACTGTGAGAAACGGGCTTTAAGTAGCACATCTACAGAGATTGATACGTGTTTCCTGGAATGTGGAGAGCTCAGGGGACTGGATCTGATGCACACTGGAGAGTCTATCCCCTGAGGTAGCTGCAGGGGGCGCTACCTACACTTGTGCCCAACAGCACCCTCAGTCAAGTAAGATGCTCTCTGACACAGGCTTCCTCCTTCCCCCAAATCAGAGGAATCTGGGAGAGCTTAGTCATGGGAGTAGGAAAGGAGGGGTGTAAGGAAGGAGAGAAAGAAAATGCCAAGACCTGGAAAGACGCAAGATGTAAGACTTCCAACCCCACCTGTGGGAAAAGTTCAATTTCAAATAAAGTTCAGAGTTCCTGTCATTTTGGCAGACTGAACATCAAAAAGACTATAAAGGAGACTATCTAGTGACTGAAAGTGAATGGAAACAATTTGTTTTCTGAAACTGATATGGAAAACTCAAGTTACTGAACCAAATTTCACAAAAGGAGTGGGGAGAATCAACAGGCATCAAAGGGATGCTGACTGCGGCGTGGGAGTGGGACAGGGAGAGCAAAGGTGCTTGTCGTGTCCTGCAGAGCTGTTTGTTCATATTGTTCCAACTCCCACATGCCTCATGTTGCTATAGTTACTGTAACACATTAAGCATACCTTCTCCACCAGAGCCCATAGGAAGTTAAGTTGCTCCAGCCTTTATTCCGGCAATATCTCTCTTCCACAGCAAACTGTTTTTATTTTATAGGTGTTGTGAATCAAGGGGTTCGTCCTGCTGGAGGTCGGACTGGATTTTGTTCAGTTGTTGGAACGTTCAGAATAAAACGTGTGGTGCAGTTCTAACAAATGCACCAGACACCCTGCAGGCACTTGCACTGAGTACGGACCTCAGCCCTGACTTCATCCTTCCATTCCTACTCTTTTTGTCATTGTTTTCTATCTTTGGGGGAAATGGGTTCTTATGTAACAACCTCAAATCCTTTCTGTAATAGGGCAGGGCAATAAATACATCAGATATGTCTATAGAACTGGCTTTAAATAATTTGCACTGCAATTAACCTGGAACATAATTGAACTTTGTTCTAGTAATTATGAAGATGCTTTTGGGTCTTGTATCGCCTTAAGGACATCAATGTGAGCATCAATTATTATTGTGCTGTAAGTGTGCTTGATCTGATAAAACTCTAATTAATGATGGATCTAATAACAAAGCATTCTCTGTGTTACTAGCCTAAGGTAGATGGTGGAGAATAATATTCTGAAAGGATTTTCATTAATTTTTAGGTATTTCTAAGTCTTAGGTCTATCCATCTTTATCTAAAGCATTTAGTATTAAAGAACCAAATGGTTTTTTTATATGATGCTATTTGTACACATCTCAGATTTTATACACACGCGCGTGTGCGCACATGCATACACATTACTTTGACTATTATATTTAGAATGTGTACCAAATTAGTATTTCTAGCTCAAAATGTAGCCTAAACACAAATGATTACCCAAGAAAGATTCCAATAAGTGTGAAAAAAATAATGTGATAAAAGTGGATAGAAGGTAAAACTCACTAGAGGAGACTTTCGAACACGTTTCTAAAAAGATGGAAAGAGGATGAAAGCCTGCTGAGGAAACAGGGACCCAGAATTTACAGAAGTAAGGAAAGAGGCAGAAACAGAGACTTGCGGTCAGAAGCTCTGAGAGAGACTCGAATTCAAGACCAGAGGTGAGGAGGAAGACAGGGAGGGAGCGGAAGAGAGATTAACTGGGTTCCAGAGGCCGTGGTTGTGGGGACCAGCGAGAGAAAGCAAACGGGAACACAAGAAGACTTTACAAGAAAGTCTTGTCCCAAAAACCATGTAAACGAAAATGTGGCGTCGTTTTGGGCAATCGGAGGAGGGCTTACTGAAAGAAGCGGAAATCCATTTGAACTAGCTGTGAGAGTCATTGGCTTTGACTGGCACCGAGGTTGAAACTTTGAATTTGTAATCCTACACATCTTTTATCTCTCCAATGGACAGTATTCACTTAGTCATGATATTGTACATGCTGTGATTAAATGTTGAACCTTAGAATTAACCTGTAAATCAAACCTGGAAAACTTAAAAATGTTCCATAATAGAATGTATATGTTACTAATTTAGACAATACAAAACAAATTTTTTTCAGTGCAGTTTAATGTCCTCCACCCACACCACCAGCACCCTCTGGCTCCCAGGAGGCCCTCCGCCCAGGCACCCCTCACTGCAGCCCAGACGCTGTGCGCTGGAGCACGCCCACCATCTCCACCACCGTTCCTGGCCCCCATGGCTAGGGCTTGGCGGGGCTGCCTTTTCACCTCTGGGTCCTGTGAGCAAACAGAAACTAGGGCTTCTTCTGGGGGACAGGAACCACAGAGTGAAAAAAGGAAAGAATGATAATTTCACTCCAGAAAGTGAACATGATTTGTGTGGGGAGTGAAAAGGATAAATGCACGATTAGATGCAGGAGGACAGTAGATATGGGGCGAAAGAGAAAAGGCGAAATGGAGGGAAGGCTAGGTATCCTGATAGGCTCCTCTATGGGAAAATAGGACAGTACAATAATTAGCACAGATGATTGAGCCATCCCAACTCTACCATTTACTAACTAGTAGCCTTGTGCAAGTATGTAACTGCCCTGTGCCTCAGATTCCATGTCTGAAAAATGGGGATAATTAATCTCTATTTCATAGGTCCCATGTGAGAAAAAATGTTGATATATACAAAGTGTTTAGAACAGTTCCTGGAATACAGTTAAGCACTCGGTAATATGTTTAATGTTACCTAACATCATTGAGAGTTATGCTCTGCTGTCCCAGTAAATTAAAAAAAACAAAACAAAAACGACCGTTTTAAACTGGAGGAAGAGGAGCAAAGAAATCGTAGCTTAAGTACGTAAGTGTGTACTTTTCAGCTTCTCAGTAGTTCAGCAAATAACTATTGCCTAAAGAGGACAGTTGAAGAAATTGCAGTGTTTTGTATTATTTAAAGTTAAGGAGGTAACTGTTAGTAACATTAAAACTAAAAACAGTGATAACCTTTTATTATTTTTTGTAATCAAGTAACAAATTATGCAATTATTCATTTAAAAAATTAAGTGATAATAAATTTGGCACAAGTTAATTCTATGAATGTTGAAATCACAAAAGCCAAACAAATCAAGCTGAATCTATTCTTTTGCAAATGAATTCAGCCTGGAAGATTTATTTGGAAGTGAAAAATAATCTCTCAGCCAACGATATTCTTCCAAGTCTTTGCCACACTTTCCAGGGTTACAGCAATGCTACCCTTCTTGGCAGGGAGATTCCAGTCCTGGGGAGGTACAATATTAGTGCCTTAAATTACAATTTCAAACTCTACAAAAATTATCCTGGTCCACAGCCCAGTTTCATCCAGGCTCCTGCGGCTGCATCGCTAGTGCCAGTGCATGGGTGCAATGTATCTGGAGGGCAGAGACACTGTCTCCGAGAGATCGCTGCACAGGTAATCAGTGTCACACGTCTTGCAGGCAGGTGATCTGCAAAATGTTGTTTCCATCAGTAACAACAAGACTGCTCTTTGGACCATACTCTTTGGAGCATGTCAGAGCTGACACTGGTTTCTCTCTTTACCTAAAACTCCTTCCTGAAATGCTTAAAATCTGCATTCTTCCTAAGGCACACCTGACAGGAACATGTTAGATTAACATCTTCGGAGAGAAGCTAAAACCCCAAAGGTATTTAGACATACATGGCATGTGGTTATTCTTTTTCTCAGTGACATACTTGCTTCACTCTCCCCACTTTACAACTTTCACATAGACTTTGGAACAATTCTAAAAGTTTTGAGCATCTATTACCTGTC